>PVKS010016061.1:0-44658 GCA_004027875.1 Aplodontia rufa
CACATCTCTCTATGTAATTATAAACACACATGTGTACTCGTAGCAAATAGCACATTTGTTGCCTTTTAAAATCATAAATGATATGACACTAGATTCTGAATGCTATTCACGAATTCTTAGGATGTATTTCTTTTCCAACACAATACATCTTGGAGATCTTTCCTTAACACTACACTTAAGTCCTTCTTATTCTCTTAAATCCCTGCAAAACATCTTAGAGTCATGTCATGCTTTATTGAACAAGTCTTT
The DNA here is from genome assembly GCA_004027875.1 of Aplodontia rufa. Taxonomy (NCBI): domain Eukaryota; kingdom Metazoa; phylum Chordata; class Mammalia; order Rodentia; family Aplodontiidae; genus Aplodontia; species Aplodontia rufa. Next base: position 250 of record PVKS010016061.1, read on the forward strand.
ATATTTCACCTTTTGGGGCTTTCCAGATATTTGCTAGATATTTGTCAAACTTCAAACACACACACACACACACATCCTCATGCACATGGGCAAATGTTTCTCCAGGTCAAAGGGCAATTGAGTTTTAAATCTGATTAGATATTGCCAAATCAGCCCAGTGTCCTCCCAGTAGGAGAATCGGTGTAAGAGCAAAGAACTCTGAGGTTGCTGTCCCCGTCTTACCTGGCAGGGCTCAATAAATGAGCCTGGAGGTTCTTTCCAATTTGACTGACAAAGAAGGTCACTTTAAAAACAGAAGAGAGGGAGAAAGCAGTCTTCTACCCACAGCACAAAATCACACCCGTATTATTTATAAGAAGATGTCAACTTGACAGAAATACACCCGAAGCTCTGTGATTTACTGCTCGGGAACCCTGCAGCTGCTGCTGATGAATGCAAGCGCTTCTGGGGATGGGGACACTAGATTACCTCTGTGACCCCTGGAGCCGGCGTTTATGGGCTTGATGGTGGCAGGTGCAGTTTGTTCAGGGGTCTCTCTTAACATCTGGACGCAAGTGGTGCCAGGGCGGCCCAGGGTTGGCACCCTCCCCTCGGCTCCTCTGCGCCTGGCTGTGCCCTGTCCTCTGGCTCCGTGGCCCTGTTGCATAGATAGACCATCAGGTTTCCAGGCAGAGACTGAGCCCCATCTCGTCCTAGACTCCCCAGTGGTCCCCCACAGTGGTCCCTCAGGGTGCTGCAGGGCCCGGGAGCTGGTAGGTGCTGGTTGCTTGGCCCAGGTCAGTCGCCGTCCTCATAGTGAACACGCCTATCCAGCCAGCTTCCCTGCTCTCTCCTGAGTCCTCAATTTCCCCATCCTGATCACTCTTCCTCCACATGTTAGGAATGCTGCGGGGTCCTCTCCATCTTAGCTGTGTCCTCTCCCGTCGCCCTACAGCCCTGCTCAGCCACCTCTCCCCTTCCCATCTGAACAGCTCGAAAGGGAGGTCTCCATACACCATGGTCCCTTCCTGGCCCTGCCTCAGTTTACCACGACCCAGAGCCCACCCTCATAGTGCATGAGGGCTTCTCTTAGCACCAGTAGCTCCCAAAGACACAAAGCAGGAGGCCCGCTGTCCTCAGCCTTCTCTGTTCCTCCCAGCACCGGCAGCTGTCGAACACTGCTTGAAACTCTTTGCTTGATCTTATCAACATTTTCGGCCCTTGGTGTCCTCGGACTTCTTTCCCGGTGTCTTCCCACCCCACCCCAAAATGCTGGGGTGCACAGGACTCCACCCTCACTCACCTGACTGCTTCTCTCTCCACCCGAGGGCAGGCAACTCTCTTGTGATGTGCATGGCAGACAGAAACAAATGACCCCCAAATCTAGGCCGCTCTACTCCCCCAGGTTTGAACCCGGTGCATCTTAACGAATCGCATACACTGATAACCTGCTGGCCTTGATCTGTGTTTCGTGTCCTCTTAGATCTGCCAAGGAAGTCATCCCCCCACACCTGTGTCATCAACCTGTTGCTCTTTCAGCCCCTCCAGCTGGGGACCTTGAGTAATCCCAGCCTATCATCCCTCGCGCTCATCTCCATGTTCACCGGGTGCCTTGGTCTTGAAATTCTGCTCCGCTGCAGACCCCGAGATCCGGGGATTCAAAGCAGGCCTGTGGCCTCTAGTCGGTCTTTCTGCTCAGCAATCCCTCATGTTTCCTGCTTTCTGAGGCAGTGAAATGGCAGTGAACAACCCCCAGCTCCTGCCTGCGCCATTCCGAGATGACAGGAAGTTTCTCTCTCTTCTCAACAGTCCCACCCAAATTCCAAACCCGAATGAGTCCAAGTCAGTCACTGAACCAATCAGGACGGACTTCTCTCCTCAGGGCTAAGTTAATGTTCTCACCTGGTTTCTGGGACATGGGAGAAGTCCCAGTGAACCACAGGGCATGGAGGGAAGAGGGGGTCCCCAGAGGACTGCACACCTTGCCGGAAGCAGGAGAATAATACTGGGTGGGTAAAAGAGGCACAGCAAAGGCTGTCCTCCCAGGGGAAGATGGACTATGGGAGTGGACTAGACCAAGAAGACAAAGAGACAGGGAGCCCAGCACAGCGCGTGGGATCCCCGCTTGGTAGCCTTGGGCAATCCAAATGAAAGTGAGCGTCCTGGTCACAGACTTTATTTATGCCTAAATTTCAGTGGCCGATCTATCACTGCGTAATTAGTGGGGCTGTGATTTGAATTTATTCCCCAGCCCGGCACCCTGTTTGCTGTTGGATTGGTACCATGCGGCAGTGTGAGCGTGGAGATTATTGTATAAATTATTCTCACTCACATAATCATCGTGATTTTAATTACTGTGTAATCTTCGCTAATTACTGTTGTATGTGTCATTTGCTTTGGTGCCGATTTAACACAACTGCTTTTCGTTGGGCTAAAAGACGGCATGACAACTTTTCCCTTTCTGGGAAAATTTGCTTTCCGTAAACACTTTGAGCCCATACTCTTGGCTTGAGGTTCTTGGTTTAAAAGAGAAAGATTTAGACACCACCACTGTGTCTGTTTATTTTTATTGGGTTTTAAGGCTGACTTGAATTCGTAAAAAGGTCTAAATTATAGGGTATTGTTTTTAAAATAAAGTCGTATTACTTTCAAGGAAATGCAATTACTCTCTACAGACAAGAAGCCAGGGATGAGTCACGTGACGGCTGCTTAAATGATTAGATAAGACCACTTTGTAATTAGCTCATTAATTATGTATATGTGAATGGATGGTGCTTAGTGTGGAAAACAGCTTGTTCGCAAAATAGGTTAAGCATCCTCCACTAATCTTATTTCAATAGTACATTTATTTACTGGTCTCTGTGTTCTTGGAACCACAGCTCAGGATCATTTTAATCTATCTTGAATATAGTTAATGAGCGGGGCTCTTCTAAATATGGTTTTATGCTTTCCTAAGATGTAAGGGTTCTTTTCAGGTTTATCAGTGTTAGGAAAATTAGTGGAAAAGATGCTGAAATGGTAAGTGGAGAGGTGTTCATTGCGATCGCGTTGCCCAAGGAGCAGGAACCTGGGCAGGTGCGTCCAGGTGGAGTCTGACGGAACACCCAGGCTTATCCTCTTGGGCAGGTTGTGTGGCAAGGAGGCTGTGTCCTGTCTGCAGCTCCAGGTCTGTGGGTCTTCCAGAAAATTTAGGCACCCCTAAAGTAGCTGCAAACCATTTTAATTAATTAATATATCACCGAGAGTTCAGAACATTCTCTTGGAATCTGTGCTTCTCTGGTTGACCCGTAGTTTTGTTAGACAAGTTTGTTACTAAACTACAGAGGCAAACAGGTGCATCTTGATGACATTTTTGAGAATTGATCACAGCTATGTAATTTATACCAAAATCCAGACCAGAGAGCATTGCCAGGGCCCTGGAAACTTTCCTGTGCCCATCCAAGTCCCAGCCTCCAAAGGCCACCAGCACCCCACCTTCTAGCCGCACACATTACACGTTACGTGAGCCTCACTAGGAACTCTACCTAACGGAAGCACCCGGGATCTGCTCTTTTTTCCTGGCTTCAGTCTTCCAACCCTCTCTGTGTGAGATCTGCCCACGTTGCTGCATGGAGTGGGAAGTTCATCAGCTCTCCTTGCTGGAGCCATAATTATGGTTCTCAGCTGGGGGCAGTTCTGTACATTCTGCCCCAGAGGGTGATTGGCAATGTCTGGAGACATTTTTTTGGTTATCACAACCAGGCGCTACTGGCATCTGGCTGGTGGAGCCCAGAGATGCCACTCAACATCCCACAACACACAGGACAGGGCACCTAAAGCCATCTGGCTCAAAATACCTATTATGCCACCATCAAAAGATCCTGATCTGGGCTGGAGCAATGACTCGGTGGTTACTGAGTTTGCCTGGCATGTGCAAGAACCCGGCTTCGAACCCCAGCACCATGGATACAACTAAGTGTTGGAGCAACTAAGACTGGATGAAAAACTAAATCAAATTGATTCTCTTTCCCTTTCTCTCACTGTCCCTCTCTTAAAAGAAAAAAGAGATCCTGATCTATAATATTGTATTGTGTAAATATGAAATAATGAGACATTTGCTTTATTATTAATGGCATAGGGATCCAGGCTTCTTGGCTATAACCACCATCTTTCTCACCAGGTGATCCTTGCACACATTCTAAATCCTATAGGAGAAACAAAATTCTTGAAGATCAACAAAGCTTTTCTCGCCAATCACTGACACTGGGCTGTTTCTTTCTTATTTATTTACTTACTTTTTGGTACAGGATTGAACCCAGGGGAACTTTACATTGAGCTATATCCCTGGCCCTGTTAATTTTTTTTTATTTTGAGACAGAGTTTCTCTAAGTTACTTAGGGGCTTGTTACATTGCTGAGGCTGGCTTTGAACTTGGGATCCTCCTGCCTCAGCCTCCTGAGCTGCTGGAACTACAGGCGTGTGCCATTGCGCCAGGCTGGAGTGCTTCTTAACTGACGTCGGCGTGCTGAAGGTTTTCCAGGAAGCCCGGGTACACCAAGGCCGGCTGCAGCCCACGTTTGTCTAATTGAGCCTACAGACTGCCTCCTCCTGCCTCGAGTACAGGGATCCTCTCCTGTCTTACTGCCATCCGGGACGCAGCCCAGGCCATAAGTCCCTAATAAGTTCCACTTCGTACAATCCTAGATCAGTCCGCTTCTTCCTTTGTTGTTTGGTTTTTTGCTTTTCTTTAAGAGACAGAGAGGGAAAATCAATTTTATTTAGTTTTCCATGTGGCTTTCGTTGCTCCAAGACTTCGTTGTGGAGGTGGTGCCGGGGTTTGAACTCGCATCCTCGCGCATGCCAGGCAAGCGCCATAACTACAGAGCCACCGCTCCAGCCCCTGTTGGTTTGCTTCTGATCTGTTTATTGGTACTTTGCACTTTCGATGGCCAGGTCCTGTTCACCTAGTTTTTCTAAGACATGAATGGGCATTTAAGCTTCTCCCCAGACCTACTATTCAAGACCTGCAGAGGCAGATAGGACAGAGCCTGTTTTCCATGGAAACCTGTCCAGGAGGGACATGGGTGCTAAGAACGAGCCCTGGGTCCTCCTCCTGCGCCTGCCCAGGTTTCTGCTCCTTGGCAACCTGTTTTCAACGCATATCCCTCCACTTTCCCTTTCAGCATCTTGGTACTGCTGTGACTAGCGCTGTACTATACAATCGGGTCCGCTGCTTTCTTGCATGAGTATACGGATTTCTGCTCGGTGCACACCCTGTCCTCATAGGTCCATTTCCATGCAGTGCATTGGCTGCGTTCATGCGTTCGCAGCGCTGGGGATTGAACCAGGGTCTTGTACATGCTTATCAGTTCCTCTACCACTGAGCCACATCCCCAGGCCTTCTGTATTTCGTTTTGAGATAGGATCTTGCTAAGTTGCCAAGGCTGACCTTCAACTTGCAATCCTCTGCCTTAGCCTCCCGAGTAGCTGGGATTACAGGCGTGCGCCACTGCACCCTGCTTCAGCTTTAGTAAATTCCAGGCAAATAGTTGTAGCAATTTCGATTCCTAACAGCGGAGGATGGATGTCACAGCTGCTCTCCATTCTTGCCAAACCTGTTCTCGTTATGTAGAAAAAAATAGCTTTGTTCTAGCTGGTATTAGTGGTATCAAATTTTGCTTTTAACTTACATTTCCCTCATGAAATCTGCCTTGCTCTGCCTGTATTTGGATATCCTCTTTGATGAAGTGTCTGATGAAGCTTTTGCCCTAAGTCTTTTCTCTCTTGCTGTCCGTCTGCTTTTCTCAGAAAGTGCCAATGCGTCAGTTGCCTTGCCTGTGAAATTTAGAGGCCCACCCTTGGCAATCCTGTATTTCACAGGTGGAATAAACTAATGACGGCGGGGAGGAATCTTCCTCTGTTTCTTGCTGGGTCTTTCTTAGGCCATCAACGCAACCAAATCCTTTCCCTTTCCCTAGCCCATTCCTAGCCAGCCCCCTCCAGACAGGCTGAGCCCCTGGCTCCAGGACCTACCTCTCTCTCTCTCCCTTGCCAACCTCCGGCTGCGTTCATGATGTAATGCACAGTTTATTTGGAATTTCTTGCACGAGGAACTCTTCATCCTAGAATTTTCCAGACTCCACACCTGCCATCTGCCCTCCAGGAGGGGAAGGCAGCCCATCCTCCATCGGTCTGAGCTCAGCCTTGCATTGTGAATAGAGGGACAGACCAGGATGGGCGGCTCATCTCTGCCGCTTGCTCAGCAAGCCTGTTCAGCTCTCTGAGCCTCAGCTTGCTCATCTCTACAATGGGATAATAAAAGGCAGTGTCGCCGAGTGGTCAGGGTGCGTGGATTTGGAGGTGGATCTCCGGGTTTCAATCCGTGTCCTCTGTTTATCTCCATTGCGTATCTTTTCTGAGCCATGGGAAGAGACGTTAGGGTCTCCTTCAGAGGCCCGTGGTGAAGATGAAATTGATAAGTTACAAAGCTGAAAAGAACAATTCGTAGAAGCTTTTCTTACGTGGGCTACACCTGAGCCAACACAGGGGCTATTGAGCACGGCCTGCTGTGCCAGGCACTGTCCTGGGCACCCTGCCAGCCGTTTTTGGTCGTTTTGGACATGTTACTGTATCTTTGGGCCATCTTTGAAGGACATCTGCTTTCTCGTGTGCGGCCTGGCCACAATTAGATAACATCAACACAGTTTTAATTTCCTGTGTAATTTGAGGGTGTGGATGAGGCCTGGGGGTGGCAGCACACCTTTGAGTCGATTCATGGGATCGTTACATCTGCATCGAGTTTCCTGGAGCTGCAGTTGGCCCAGGCTCTGGCCAGGCCCAGGTCTGGGAATCCCATTTGTGGCTCTGTGATTATGTCTAATGCCTGTAAATCCAGCAGCTCCTTAACTTGGACTTCATTGTTTTGTGGATTTTGAAAAATACGTAAATGTCGATGTGAATTCAGCTGGCTTAGGTTTCCTCTTTGCCTTCTGCCTGATGCGCATGGGATACAGCAGAGGGAGGAAAGAAGGAACCTTCCACGGGCTCATGGGGCTCCAAATCCAGGCTGTGCCTCTGAGCAGCAGGACCTTGAGCCGATGGCTTCTGGCCAGTGTGCCTCGGTTTCCCCATCTGCAGGGTGGCGTAGTGACCTTAACCAGATAGACTCATGGGGCATCTGCTCCTGTGGAGGGTGCTGGCGGCTCAAATGAAGGAGTTGCATTCACAGAGGAGCCTGGTGGGGCCAGGGGAGTGGGCCAGGCAGGAGCCCTGTCCCAGCAGCTGGCTTGCTCTGCGGGTAAAGCAGCCACATGAGCCTCCACTCCGCTGGGCCATGCTGCTCAGAACAGGCTTGGACTTAGGAACTGACTGCTCTCTGTTCTCAATCTGCTCTTCTCTAGCCCTGATAGCAGGAGTCATCACAGAAAAACAAGTATTAAGATTTTAAAATGCATTATGGTTAGCGTTAGGAATGTTTTGAAATGAATTAGTAATACAGGCATCCCTCAGTGTCTGCAGGGGATTTGTTCCAGGACTCCCCACCCCTCCCCACACCCCAAAATCCAGGGACGCTCAAGCCCCTTATAACAGCACAGTATCTGTTATAACCTGTGATCAGCCCCCCACAGAACTAAATCACCTCTGGATCTAGATTCTGAAACCCCATGCATTGGAAATGCTCTGTAAATAATCATGCTGTATTTGAGGGAATCAAAAGAAGGAAAAAAGTCCTCACGTTCAGCATAGATGCAATTTTTTCAAATACTTCTGGCCTGGTTGAACCCATGGGTGCAGAACCCACTGACACAGAGGTCCAAGAGCGTGTGCAGTAGAGGGCTCCACCTTGCCTGAAGTGCTGGCGCAGATGGAGCAGGAGCAGCCAAACTCATGATGCTGAATGTGCAGAGGGTCTTCATCATCTCCAGTGCCCCGTAACCTGCGTTATTGTCATTCCCACTCAGCACTGAGCAAGGTGAAGGTCCACAAGATACCCAGCTCGGAAGCGGAAGAGCCGAGATTTTAACCCAGCCTGTTCTGCTGCAAACCTCACTTCCTAGCCTTTGTGTTACCTTGCCGATGGAGCACCTACTACGCCCCCAGGCTTAGAGTGCTCCCTAATTCATTCGACACGTGTTTATTGATCATCTGCTGTGCACTGGGACACTGGTCTGGGCACAGTCACAGTGAATTCAATGAATAGCATCCCTGCCCTCGTGGAGCCTTTACCTGGGTAACCCTGCAAGTTGGTATTGTTTCCCCCATTTTACAGCCGAGGAAACCACGACCTGGACAAGTTAGGTAACTGTGCCAGGGCCACGTGACTAGTGAGTGGCAGCACCAGAGGCTGGGACATAGCAAACACCTTTAGGCCCGGATCACATCACAGACTCTGGAGAAAGCTTACAGAGAAGCGTGTTCCTGGCCCCAGGATCAGCCAGCCTGGGGTTGGAACCCCACCCCTGCGACTTCCTGGCTGTGGATGCCTGCAGGGGTCTCCCCACCTTGTTCTGTCTGGAGGTCATAGACCCTGCCTTCTGGGTTGCCATGAAGGCAGGAGAGCCATCAACATGTCCTCCCTTCTGTCCTTAACACCTGGCACTGTGCCTGGTACATATTATGTGTCAGCCAGGGTAGTGAACATAGACTGTCCCCTCCACTCGCTCAGAGAACCAGCTCTGGCAGGCTTCTTGGTGGCTGGCTGCTCAGGGAATGTCCCTGGCTCCCTTAGCATGGCAGATGTACCTGAATGCTAATCCTTTTTGGTTAGACTCTGGGGCAGGCAGCAGAGGTCCCCAAGATAATTCTGAGGCCTCTCCTTAGGGACTAACAGTGCAGCCAGCATTCATCCACACCTGTCTCCCAGGCACTTGGGGCACCTTCTGTGCATCACCCATCTCCTGCCGGGGCTCCGAGAGGCAGGCGCATTGCATCTTGATTATCTGTTACCCATCTATCACAAGTGCCATGGAGGGGTGACTGTCTGAGCCCAGCCATCCTGGAGGACAGCTGGAAGACAACTAACGAGTCTTCCCCAAGGTCCGGGATGAAGACAGACAGGAAGCGTCCGAAGGGCCCAAAGCCAGAACAGGAGCTTCCAAGTTCACAAAGAGAAAAGGGATCCTCAGGCCAACGCCACCCAAGGCTGCGGGAACTCAGGTGCAGCTGCAGCGCCTACACAGACGGCAGGGACCCAGGAGCTTCTTACACCGAGGGGTGACTCAGACGGGAGGTGGAAGAAGAAGCTGGAGATGTGGGTGCACCTCCGCGTGGCAGAGCGGGACGACGCACGCGCAGTGGGTGGCTCTTTTCTTGTTTCCTCCTTCCCTCTCTTCCCAGCCTCCCTCCTCACTCAGCCCCTTCCCTTCTCCTCTTCAACCCCCCAAGAATCCACATTCTACAGCTTGTTTTCCTGTTTCAAGCTCAGCGGCTGAGGCTCCAAAAGCACCAGACCACCCAATCCCAAGACACTGGGACAGCCAGGCCCTGTGCCAGGCAGGCTCAGTGACGGCCAGGCTGGGCCCTTGTGGAGGGCTTCGCTGCAGGTGGACTGTGGGACACATATCCAGATGTCCCTCTGTGCTGGCAGAGCTGGGGACCTTCATGGCTCTCCTGAGTCCTCAGTAGTGGCCACCAGGACACACAGCCCGGACCTCCAGACCTCCACATCCGGGCTCCTGGATGCCCCTCCACCATCCCCACCAGACTGCCCCCTCCTGGCTTTTTTTGTTTCTTGGTTTTTTTTTTTTTTTTTTTTTGGTATTGAGGATTAAAACCAGGGGCACTTAACGACTAGCCACCCCAGCCATTTTTATTTTTTATTTTGAGACAGGGTCTCACTAAGTTGCATAGGCCCTGGCTAAGTTGCTGAGGCTGGCCTCAAACTTGCGATCCTCCTGCATCAGCCTCCCCAGTCACTGGGATTACAGTTGTGCACCAGGCCAGACTGTTCCCATTGTTGTCAAAGATGAGAAGGACATTTGCATCTATGACTCTCCCTTGTCCCCCTTACCCTTTAGCCCCTTTCTCCTTCCCCTCCTCCAGTGCCACCATCCCTCCCTATCCTCTTCCTCCCCATACCCCCAACATTGGCACCTCTGCCTCCCTCTCCCTTCTCTCCCTAGCCCTTCTTCTCTTTCTTTCCCTGTGTCTCCGCCTTCCTTCCACTGTTTTCCCCCTGCTTGCTTCCTCCTCTTCATCTACCTGACAAATTTCAACGCCGTTTACTGAGCACATACGCTCAGGAGATGCAGGGACGAGAGTCAGCAGGCTCCCACCAGCATGAGCTTGGGGTCTGTGACCTTCCCACCTCCTCTCCTCCTCTTTCTCTTCCCTCTTTTTCCTCATGCCCTGTCCTGGCAGAGGGACCTGAGGCAAGCAAGACAGCAGAGCCCCTGGAGACTGCAACAGGCAGCCTCAGCGCCATCAACCCAGGTGGCAGGTGATGGATGGGACCCAGTGCCTTAGCCACATTACATCCATCACGCCCACCTCCTTTCAGGGCCCAGACAGGACGGAAATGTCTTCTGTCAGCTCCGCAGCAGCCCACTGCCCCAGCAGCTCTGACCTGTTTATTAAAAAAGAGAAAGGAACGGAGTAAAGAGTGGGTGTGAATGCCACCTTTCCGGGGTGTTGGGGGGATAACTCTAAAGCAATGGTGTTGATAAATGCCCCTCAAGTAATTATAAAGGAGCCCTCCAGCTCCTCTCTCAGCCCTTGTCCAGTGGTGATGGGGACAGAAAGTGACAGGCAAAGATTGGGAGAGGAGACAGCTGCTTCAGGCAAATTGTGTGGCTTTGGTTTGAGCTCATGGGGTCTCAATTCCTGTCCATTGTCCTGCTGTCCCCCTCAGACTCACTGGAGACTTCCACTGGACCAGGGATTAGCAGCAGCAGCAGCGGTAATTACAATTAATTGCTAATGATTAATGATTGATAACCACTCCTGATTGGTTATGAATTATTCATGACAGCCGCCAGGCACTGTTCCAAGGGCTCCTCATTCATTCTGGGGACGCTTCAGGCATGGGGAACAGCTGATGTCAAACCTGGAGGCAGGGAGGGCTCATCCTGTCCCAGCACAGAGAGTGGAGTGGGCAGAGGAGGCCCCTAGGACAGGAGGGTGGGGAGGCAGAAGGAGCCCGACCACAGGTGTCCATCTGCATCTCCATGCACACCCAAGGGACCCCCACTTCCCCAGTCTGTGACATTTACCCTCCTCCACCCACCCGACCCAGACAACAGGCGAGCACACCAGCCCGGTGTCCCAGCCCCAGGGAGCCCTCCAACAGGACCCATCATGGCCGTGGCCATGGCCACACCTTCCAGGCACACGGGGCTCCCGCCAGCCCCAGAAGAGAGGCTTGTGGCATGGAGGAAGCTCCAGCCTCGGAGCTCAGGGAGGCAGTGTCCAGGCACCTGCCTTAGTGTTCCTGGGCTGCTGTAACTCAGCCTTAGGCTGGCTGGCTTGTACACATCAGAGACCTTTCTCTCCGTTCCGTAGGCTGAGAAATCCAGGATCAAACAGCCAGCAGATTCATGTCTGGTTCGTCGTGCGCCCACACAGGAAAGGGGCAAGGGAGCTCTCTGGGGTCTCTCATAAGGGGGCTGAGCCCTCTCATGAGGTCAAAACCCTCATGACCTAGTGGTCGATCCCAAAAGACCCCCTCCCAATACTCCTTGGACGTTAGGTCCCAACATAAGAATTTGGGGGAGATGAAAACATTCAGCTGCCGCACACCTGTAATCCCAGCAGCTCGGGAGGCTGAGGCAGGGGGCTTCAAAGCCAGCCTCAGCAACTTAGCAAAGCCCTAAGCAAGCACCTTAGCGAGACCCCCGTCTCAAAACAAAATATAAAAAGGGCTGGGATGTGGCTTGGTTGTTAAGCACCCCTGGGTTCAATTCCCAGTACCAAAAAAAAAAAAAAGTCCCTACCTTTCCCCTGGAAAAGCCCCTAACCCCCAGACTGTCCTTGCCTCCCATCCCTTCTAGGCCTTCACTCCCAGGGGCCTTTGGCTTGACACTCTCTCCAGATTCCAAAGCCCATGAGCCATTTCCATTTTTTCTTTTCCTCCTGTTCTGTCCGATGTGATGCGGGAGATGGTGGTCAGATCAAACCCAGGGAGCAAATTGCCTTCCTCAAATCCAGCTGCAGAATCCCAGCCACCCCTGGGTGCTGAAGGCTGACTCCCACGACTGCCTCTTTCGGCACAGTTAGAGCAACGGAGCTCCCGAGCCCTGATTATTGGGAACCTGCATGCGCTCCGCTCTCCAGCATTCCTCGGGCCGGGCCCCTGCTTTGCACCGGAGCAGTCATTTCTGACTTTTCATAAATTGCAGCTTTGATGGTGGGCGGGAAGGAGGTGGTTTCCCTTAGAGGGAGGACACAGATTTGACTTATTAAAGAAAAGGCTGATGGGCTGCCGTCTCTCTGCCATACAGGATGTTCTTTATTACAACCGTCTGTAATTTCGCCCCACCACAAGCTCCTACTTTTCCGATGCAACGTGTTTCTGGCTCAGCTGCTGCGCACTCCCTCTGCGTAAAAGCCGAGGCTGGTGTCGTCCTGGAATAGCAGCCATCTGTCCTCTTGTGCGCAGAGTTGGTGTCATGTTGACCTCACGTGATCTTCCCTCGTGGGGGACCACTCCACCCTACTCCGTGAGATGATCAGGGGTGTCGTGGAGCATTCCAGTGACACACATATTGGGGTCATTGACGCTCTGAATCCCTGACGCCCTGTCTTCTGGGCTGAATAAATAAACAACCCCCTGCATGGCCCCCTCCACTCCTGGAGAAGCAAATTTCTTATTTCCCACTGGGCTGAGGATGCTAGGACCCATCAGATAAGATGCCTCGTGCATCTAAGTCACCCATCCTCGCTGCAGCTTCAGTCTACTCCAACGTACTTAGCTCGGTTTAATTATAGACAGAAATTGCATTTCAGAAAGCAATGAGAAATCATTCACACAGCTTGAATTTGCACATTAAATCACACGGTTCGTTTGAGAGTGAGGTAGAGATGGTGTTTCCAAAGAAAAAATAATATTAGCGCCTGAGCTTAGAGGCTCTCATGCCAATTGCACAAATTGTATGAATTGCACAATTTCTACCGACTGCATTTCTCTTCTTGGCACAGGATGAACAAAGAGGGTGGAGATGCAGAGAGGACCCGGCCAGTGTCGGCGCTCAGCGGAGCCTGGGATGAAAGCAGCAAGGCCTCGCGAGACGACTCCGTTTCTCTCCGCTCCACCCAGCAGCAGAAGCCCTGCCATTTTGGGGACGGAGAGGGGTTTGGTGTTCAGAGAAAGCCCACAGAGAGATCCAGAGCTCTGTCTTATTCCCTGGCATCTCAGAGTCCAGATACTTCCCCGCTGCCCAGGGAAAAGCTGCCCAGCCCCTCAGCAGCCCTCTCGGAATTCGTAGAAGGACTCCGGAGGAAAAGAGCCCAGAGAGGGTCCCCTCTGGGCCTGGAGGACTGGCCCACTCTCCCCATTTACCAGACCACCGGGGCTTCCACGCTGAGGAGGGGCAGGGCCAGCAGCGATGAGGGAGACCTGTCCCTGAGGTCACGAGCAAAAGCACCCCTGGAAGAGGAGGGGGCCACAGGGACATCGGCTGGTCTCCTGCGCTCCACCAGTCTGAAATGCATCTCCTCAGAGGCCATCGAGGGCACAACCCAGCTGCCCGAGAAGCTGAAGACCCGGTTCAATTCCTGCGAGTCGCTCTTTGAATCAGGACCCAGCCTGGGGAGAAAACTGAGCTCCCCGACCGTGCCCGGGGACACGCTCTTGTCGCCCACTCTGCGTCCTCGGAGACGGTGTCTGGAGTCCTCGGTGGATGACACAGGCTGCCTGGATCTTGGGAAGGAACCACTTGTCTTCCAGAACCGCCAGTTTGCCCATCTGGTAGAGGAGCCCATAGGCAGCGACCCATTCAGCTGGAAACTCCCCAGCCTGGACTACGGACGCAAGACCAAAGTGGACTTCGACGACTTCCTCCCAGCTATCCGGAAGCCGGAGACTTCTTCGCCCTTGGCTGGAGCAGCGAAAGATGGGCACAACAGTTCACAGCACTCGAGTGTCCACTTTGAGACAGAAGAGGCTGACCATCCCTTTCTCTCGGGGATCAAGACCATTTTGAAAAAGAGCCCGGAGTCCAAGGAGGACCCCGCTCACCTCTCCGACTCATCCTCATCCTCCAGTTCTATCGTGTCCTTCAAAAGTGCTGACAGCATCAAGAGTCGACCAAGACTCCCGCGGCTTGAGGGTGACGGCGGCGAAAGAATGTCCCCCGAGAGCAGAGAGCAGGTGGCAGGGAGGAAAGACGATGACGTTGCAAGCATAATGAAGAAATACCTCCAGAAGTAGGGCCTGTGCAGGTAAGAGGACAGGCTGGAGCCGCGCCTGGGGGAAACGAGCAGGAGGCCCCCGGGTGTGGCAGCCCTGAGCCTTGAGGAAAGCAGGTAGCATTTTTGCCTTCACCCCCGTGGCTGATTGCTCCTGGATTTTAGTGGTTCTAGATGAAGCTGGCTGCAAAGCTTATCAGAAGCCTCTCTGCTGGGGGCCGCCTCCTGTACCCTTGCATGTTAAAATACAGATGCATCAGGAAGCAAGAGCGTCCTGCGGGATGATGCCCAAGAAGGGGCCAGGGTTTTCAAGCTTCCCCAGCCGAGTCTCATTTTCTTAACCCTATTCCAGCTGGGGGCAAAGGGACTCTGGTGGCATCCTATCTATCCATGGTGGCATCACCATGCCCCAAAAGGTGAGGTTGGAAGAAGCCTTCAGAATAGGAGAGTCCGGTAAGCTGAGAACCGTGGCGCACACCTGTAATCCCAGCAGGCTTGGGAGGCTAAGGCAGGAGGATCGCAAGTTCAAAGCCAGCCTCAGCAACTTAGTAAGGCCCTAAGCAAGTTAGCAAAACCTCATCTCAGAATAAAAGATAAAAAGGTCTGGGGATGTGCTCAGTGGTTAAGTGATGCTGGGTTCAAAGAAAAAAAAAGAATAGTGGAGTCCAACTTTGGCATTACACAAAGAGGGAAACTGAGGCCCGTGGTTGGGGGTGTGGTTACACACGCAAAGCTTACAGAGCAACTGTGTGGGAGAGGTGACCGTTCTGCTCCCGGCCTTCCTCATGGCACTTCAGTTCATTGCTAAGGATGGCTTACGTTTATTGAGTGCATTTATCAACCCGTCATTTAGTCCAGACGAGAGTTGCAAGAGGTTGTTAGCATTAGCCATTCCCAGCTCACAGGTTGACACACTGAGGATCGGAGAGGTGAGTTCACTTCTGTGCAGTGTCCCGGGAAGAGTCCTCTCTTGCATCTCTGACACTTGTCCTTAGGTGCATATTCCAGGTATCTTCCTAAGTGAAATTGGAGCCAGCCACAGCCTTCAGCCAAGTGAACCTCCTAACCCCTGCCTCTCGGGACGTGCGCAGGGCTTTGGCGCTCAAGCGATAAATAGCACAGTGCACCCTGCCACACCCCCAGGCTGCCTTGACCCCGGTGAGCCGCGGATCCTGCTCTTCCGCACACCCGCTTCATCGAGAGCCACCCTCGGCTCGTCAAAAAGCCATCGCCCCTTCGTGAAGACAAGCTTGGGCTATACGGGAGCAAATTAATTTGACTCCACGTGGCCTTGACTCTGCTCTCAATTACCAAGTAAAGATCTGATATTCATGTACATTATTGTGCTCCTGGGGGACACGGGAAGCAGTTTCAAAGGCCAAGTAAAGGGCACGCGCCCTTAAGGGAAACCGTGCTTGGCAGAAGTCGCCATAGAACATCTTGTCCCTGCCGATTCTTGTTTTCATAAAATCCCAAGTCCTCTTCCTTCCCCCAAGCAAGGTTCTTCTCCACACATGCTCACCATAGTAACGGGGCACCTGCCTAGAAAATGTCCTTGATTTCCACGCTGGACATGACAGCCACATCCCCATGACTCAATGACTTTGGAAGCAAACAAGTTCCCAGATTCAGTTCTTCCCAGCAACTAGCCATTAGATCCCGGGCAAGTGGTGGCATCTTGCTGACCATCCACGTCCTAATAACACCGACTACTTAACATTTTAGATTTAAAAAGAACACAAGAAATCCCTAGCACAGAGCCTGGCACCCGGCAGCTGCTGTCGATGCCAGGTGACCTTGTACTTGGAAATTTGGATCCTGTCTTAGTCAGCTTCCATTACTGTAACAAATGTACTTGGTATGATCATATTTCAAAGAGAAAAGGGTTGTTTGAGCTCACAGTTGGAAGGTGCCAGCCCTGCTGCTTTTGGGCCTGTGGCAGGATGGTACATGATGGTGGGGACATATGGGGACATATGGTGAAACCTCTTACCTACAACTGGGCAGCAAAAAAGAGAGAAAGAGACAGAGATTCCATGATGTGTTTCCCGGGCTCTTCACTAATGACCAGAGGACCCTTCCCCACACACTGTACCCCACCTCTTATAGCTTTGCTGCCCTCCAAGGGTGTCAAGCTGGGGAGGAAGGCTTTGGCACACCAGCCTCCCAGGAGACGTTGAGGATCCCAAGTATACCAGCCCTTTAGGAAATCTACCCCGGCTTTCCCCAGTTTCCCTTCTGCTCTGCCCCTGGGAACCTAGAACTCAGGCCCCTCCCAGCCTTCATTCTCCCCATCAAAACCTACCCATCAGCCACACATGGTGGCCCACACCTGTAATCCCAGTGGCATGGGAGGCTGAGGCAGGAGGATCGAAAATTCAAAGCCAACCTCAGCAACTTAGAGAGGCCCTAAGCAACTTAGTGAGACCCGTCTCAAAATTAAAAAAAATAATAATAATAAATAAAAGGGTTTGGGATGTGGCTCAGTGGTTAAGCACCCCTGAGTTTGATCCCTGGTAGCAAAATAAAACAAATGTGCCTACCCCGCCTCCCGCTTTCCAGCCCTGACCCACATTTGTTTCCAGCCTCCGGAGATGCAGCTGTCCTTGAAGACTCTCCAACTCCACAGCCGTCTGGAGAGAGAGACTGGCCAGGCCTCCTCAGGGGCCCTGGGTCCAGAGACACCAGCACAGCCGCCCCCAAGAGGCGAGAAGGGCCCAAGAGGCACCTCCCACTGGGGGTGTGGGCTCCCCAGGTGCTTGGTCTGTACAAAATAAAGCTGTCTTCCTTGGTATCTGTGTCTTCTCTCTGTTCTTGGACCATGCCACCTGGGACTCTGGAGGGTTCCTGGGGTGCACCTGGGGATGTAAGAGCTCCAAAGAATGAGATTGACCAGCACAGTATGCAGGGTGGGGTACGCACAGTGTGTCTGTCCCTACATGTGGACATGCAACGGCCCTCCTCCTCCTCACCTGCCACTATGGCTTAAGTGTCACCTCCTCTGGGAAGTCTTCCTGGATCATCATACTGAAAGCAACGCTTATTCTCTCTGCTCCTGTAATTCCCACACTGGGCACTCTCATATCCTCTTTATCTATCTACCTTCTGTGCATCTAAGTGTGCAAGGGAAACTTTTCGAGCAAGTGAACAAATGAAGGAGCCCAGGCATCCTGAATGCCTAGGACATGCTGACGCACATGCGTCCCTGTAAACGTGCACCCAGGTCAACAGCTGAGAGCCTGAGAACGTGCACGCTCGGCAACCCTGCACCTCGCATTTGCACATCCCTGCCACACGCATGCGGACAGTAGACGGCACTCGGGCACACCTTCCCACCTTACAGCCTCGATGTCCATTTCTTCACGCATTTTTTTTTTTTTGTCCCGAGAGAGAGGGACAGAGAGAAAGAGAGAGAGGGAGAGTCAATTTTAGTTTTTCATGCAGCTTCATTGCTCCGACACTTCATTGTGCACGTGGTGCTGGGGTTTGAACCCGTGTCCTCACACTTGCTGGGCAAGCTCCGTAACCACCAAGCCGCCGCTCCAGCTCCTCTTCCAGCATCTTTGCAGTATTCACAGTCATAAACTGTCTGCTGGTGTCTGTTGACCATGTCCTGGGTGCTGGCTGCTGTGTCACCACTGCCTTACAAAAAGTCCTGAAGGAGGAAGATGCCTATCGCCCCCTTTGCACAGAGGTGGAGCTGGGGCCTGTGTCCTGCGTCTGGACGGCCAGAGCCACCGCTGTTGAAACTCCCAGCAGCGTGGACTCCCTGCCACACCCCGAAAGGGACTCCTTCCCTGGGACCCTGCAGTGGGTCCGCTCCCACCATGGGAGGGGCTGCAGAGGGATGGTGGATGTGGTCATTGGCCAGTACAGCTGCGACGAAGTCCTACCAAGGGAGCTGTTGGACAGCAGGTGCCCCACCGCCCTTCCTGGAGGACGCAAGACCAAGGTGTCTGCAGGGTGGGCTTCTCCATGGGTACAAGGGACTCTCCTGCGGCCTGCCCTCCTCTCCCTGAGCCCTGGGTACAGAGTCTTCTCACGCAGCACACCCTCTTCTCCCTGGGTCAGTTCATACCGTCGCCTTCCTCTGCGGTGTGCATCTCTGCATTGGGTTGGGACCCACCTTAATCTCAATGTAGTCCGCTCGATAAAGATTCTAAATCAGGTCACTTCTGAAGTCCCAGGGATGAGGACTTTCACGTTTTGTTGCTGCTCCTGTTTGTCATTGGGAGTGGACACAATTTAACTCCAACCAATGGGTCTGAAGGGGCTCTGAAGGGTGCATGGAGTGGGGGAGCTGGGACCCCGTTGTCATCGTGGTCGGCACCTTTGCCTCTTAATGAATTCACAGGCCATGCTCTTGGGGGAGCATCCGCCACCAGCCTGCTGGCAGCAGGAAGGTCCCAGCTCACTAGAGAGAACAGGACCATGTGTCGGAGCAGCCAGGGCTTCTGTGGAGGATCAGACACTCTGGCAAGGGGGAGGTCATCTTCCATGCTGACCCAAGGGTCAGCAGGCATTGGGACCCCAAGACCCCATGAGCGCCATGAGGAAACTGGGAGAGTCACTTCCCTCCCTGGGCTTCGGTTCCTCATCTTGGCAAATGGAAGGAGAGTCCCCGGACGCGCATGATCGTGCAAAGCTCACTGTGTTAGTTTGCTGGGGATCTGCTACCACAGCCCGGGGGGCTGAACAACAGGAATTGGCTTTCTCCCAGCTCTGGAGGCTGCCTGTCCCGGGGGCCCATCTTGAGGCCTCTCTGGCTTGCATGTCCCTGCACAGTCTCTCCTCTGGGTCCTTGGCCCTCTGGTGTCCCTCTGGTGTCTCTGTTTCCTCTTACCCTAGTGAGAGTGGATTGGGACCCAGCCTAAAGCCTCATTTTCACTTAATGGCTTAGCTGCAGATAGGGTCACACGGTTTGGTCATGGGGGAGTTAGGAATTTGAGAGGGGTCACAATTGAGCTCCTAACATGTGCTATGATTTCGTTTATTAATTATGGCAATTGTTATTCACATAGTGATCAGATAAATATGTCCCAAGCTCCTGGCTTGATCACCAAAGAACAGCTGTCATGAAAGCCAGGAGAAGATTCACACTGCCTTCTTGGCATTGGCGTTTCGGGGACGTTTTTGGGGACTGGAACCCGTGAGTTTCCATGAGCTACATTCTGTGTGCCAGCAAATTGTCCTCACTCAACCAATATTTGCTGAACACCTCCCAGGCACCAGGCGCTGTTCCTCGCTCAGAGCATCTAGCGGGAACAGGCAGGCAACTCTGCCTTTCAGTGGGGAGCGCCCTAGCTAGGGACACGGAACGAGCAAGGACATACACACGCTGTCAGCAAGAAAGCGCCGTGAAGAAAAGGAAAGACGAAACCGTCTTGGGAGCTCCTGTTAGAAATGCCCTGGCCGTTCAGTTCCCAAAATGCATTTTTGCTAAAGGAGGAGGGAGACCTGTCACTATCCTTCAGTGACAGACAGGAGGAACCTCCAGAAAGGTTTGCTCTGAGTCATGGCAGCAAGCTCTCAGCACTGCTCGGCAGTGAACGAGAAATCCTGAAGATGAGAATTAAAAGTCCGTTTGCTGGGGACTGGAGCGGTGGCTCAGCGGTTATGGCACTTGCCTGGCAGGTGCACGGACGTGGGTTCAAACCCCAGCACCACGCACACAGCAAAGTGTCAGAGCAATGAAAGCCGCGTGAAAAACTAAATAAAATTGATTGTCTCTCTCTCTCTCTCTTTCTCTCACTGTCCCTCTCTCTTTATTAAAAAAAAAAAAGTCTATTTGCCATTTTAGAAGATGACAGCCAGAGCCCTGCCTCAAACCCCCCACGTGGCCTCCTTCTGACTCTGGACATTCCACAGTGGACCTTGGTGTCACATTGGCATGTACTTAGCCCAGCACTCAGGGTACTAAGCACTGTCCCAGTCTTTGCTTCTCTCCCTTGGGCTACCTGGGATATCAAAGTGGCTCAGTCCCTGGGCTCTGCCTCCTCACCGCTGCTCCGCCACTTACTCACTGTGTGACCTTCGTGGGTTCATTTCTCTCTGGATTCTTCTTTCCTCATCTGTGAAATGGGTCCAGCACCAGCACCCTCACGAGGAATCAAAATGTCATGAAGCACTTAGCACGAGGTCAGCCCACACTCAGTGGGCCAGCTCTGATGCCCAAAATAAAATCTGTTCCGAAAATAAAACCAGCCCTACATTGCATGAGGTGTCCCTGCCACTCTCCCCAGTGTCCTCCTCTTCACCCAGCCACTCTCTGCTTAAGTGCTACTTCCTCCAGGTGTCTTCCTGGATACGTCAAACCCAAGTAAATGCTGCTCTGCGTTCTCCATTGATGTCTTCTTTCTAGCATCGTCCCCTGGTCTGTTCCTTACCTACACCGAGCGGGTACAGGAGTGCTCCAGCAATCAAGAAACCTGGACCGATAAGTGAATGGAGAAATACCGGAGTCTGCATACCCAACGCCCGACACACTGGTGTCTACGCTTCCCTACGAAAGGGGGCCTGCGTCCGCATGAAAGAACCGCCAGCATATGCTTTGTTCCCACGGGCGGAGCTGGGTGCGTGCCCACATTCCAATAGCCGCTGCTGCCTCTGTGTGACCAGGCCCTGCTGATACAGGAAATTTGTTTCACAGGTGAGGGTGTTGAGTCACGGATCCAGGTGGAGGAAGTGGCCACCCCAAGTATTTCTTCTCGCTTCCATAACCTGAGGCCATTGTTTTTAAAAGAGAGAAGGACAGTGAAAGAGAGAGAGAGAGAGAGAATCAATGTTTATTGAGTTTTTTCACGTGGCTTTCGTTGCTCTGACACTTAGTTGTGTACGCGGGTGCTGGGGTTTGAACCTGTGTACTTGCGCATGCCAGGCAAGCACCGAAATTGCTGAGCCACCACTTCAGCCCCCTGAGGCCACTTTTAACAGGGTCTGGTTCTCAAAGAAACCTAAGCCGTGTCTGGAAGAAGGTCTCAAGGTAATTTTTCAAGGTGAAGAAATCGAGGTTCAGAGAGGCCAGAGATTTACCTAAAGGAAAAGAACTGAGTTCAAAAGTTGATTAACATTTATTCAGTCAACAAATATTTCCCAACTCTTCCACTGCTCCAAGTCCCAGGAGCAGCACAGGTGCTGTGGGTGGAGCTCAGGGTGGGAGAGAGAGGCCCCACTTCCTGAAGTTTGTGGTTTACTGGAGGAGGCAGGTGATCTATGGGAAATAACTACCTGGGCCTTGCCCCTGCCACCTGAGCCCCCTGGATTCCACCTATGTCTGTGCGACCTCAGCTCTGCCCAGGGGTCCTCCCTAGGCCAACACGAATGCAACCCTGTCCCAAGACCCCTGGTTCTCTGTACCTCCCAGAGTTGAGGAGCTGAGGTTCTACATTCTTTCCCAATCCCAAATATTTTACATGAAAGAACAGGACAGGGAAGATGTTATGGCAGCCAGGAGACCCTGCTGCTGAGGGACATCAGGTGCCACCACGGGGCCTCTGGGTGTGATTAGTGGTCTGCCCAAGCTCCCGCTGCTGTCTCTGGCAGGTAATGGGTGGTCGGAGCTGTGGCTGCTTATTTACCTGTCAATGCAGGCAGCTAATTTCAGAGCACAGTGATAGATGCCGAGCAGCTGCCCTGGTGACAAGGTAGGATGGCGAAACTGCCCCCCTTTAAGAACCATTTCAGCTCCCGTTCCTTATATGTCAGTGACGAGTCGGGTGCTGCACTCAGTGATATGCAAGCTCCGCTCCTAGGAGGCAGGGGTTGGGGGCCCTCTGCCTGCTCATCACTAGTGCACCCCACACGCAGGGAAATGGAATTGGCCTGAAAAGCTGCTTCATAAATAGGTACACAAAGCCCAGGACCTCTGTGACAGAATTGTGCTCATGGCCTGCGCTGCAGCCAGCAGAGCTCAGGGCTCATTTAATCTCCTTTCCACAGTCCTCCTACCCAGGCTCGCTACAGAGGGCACAGGGACACCTGGCTGCAGTGACCAACACTGTGACCTCAGCGGGCCCAGCTTGTGTTGCAGGGGTCGGAAGGACAGGGAAGGATGCAATCCTCCTAGGCACAGTGACTCCTGGGGCTGCCGTGGACCCTGCCCAACTATATGTCCATCACCAAGTGGGGCGACAGCTGATGAGGGGCAGACACTGAAGCTCAGGGAGGTTAGAGACAGGCAGGCGAGGTGGCATCTGGGCCCAGGAGTCTGATTCCAAACCCAGGCACTCTTGGTAGTAGCATCATGGGTCAAGTGTGGCCGTGTGAGCGGTGCTGACCTCCGAGTCCATGAGCCCAGGGATCACAGCTGTCTTTGTCCTCTCTCTCTGGCTCAGCAGCGCTGACCGGCCCGCTCTATCTGAGTGTTAATGGACTGAGGCTTGGATCTGCTCCCGGCTTGGCCACTGTTTTTAAGCTGTGGGACCTTGAACAGTTTATTAAACCCCATCTAACTCTTGGCTTCTTCCAGAGTAATAGGGGGTGGGAGCGGAGATCCTGACTTTTAGAGCCCGTCTGACCCACAGAAGCATCAGGATGAGGATTGTTGTACCCATTTCACGGATGAGGAAACTGAGACTCAGGACAGCCCAGTGACTGGCCCTGGTTAGCCATGAAGCCTGACCCTGGCACTCAGGCCTGACTTGAGGGCTAGGGCAAGGTCTGGCCTCTTCCTGTCTCAGGGCCTGGCCGTCCAGCCTGGCCCAACCCTCAACCCTCTGTTGCTACCTCTGTCTCACAGGTGGGGTGAGGTGGGAGATACCCCACGTTTTTAACCTATCTTTAGGAGACCCAATTTCACGTCCATTAGCCCAAGTGTCTTCTACCAAAGTTTCATGCTATGAGAAGCCACCAGAAGAATTCAAATGTGTCCTTTCCAAAAAAAAAAGGAGGTCCTGAAAATTTCCCTTGCTGACAGTGGCTCACCAGGTGTGTCGCCTAGGTGGGCATCGTGGTTGTTGGTCCATGGACTCCTGCCCACCGTCCTTGTGCATAGCAGACCCTGGTGTGGAGTTAGAGGCCTGATGGGACCACCCAGAAGTGTTCTTTGGCTGACAAGCTGCTGGCAGAGGCCAGCTGGTACCAGTGCATTAGACTGGTCCCATAATTTTTCGTATGCAGAAACAGGACAAGAGAGGGAATATCTATCACCCAAAGTCACACAGCAAATTGGGGGCAGATGTGAACCAAGTATTTTCCCAGTTCTTGCTGTCTCCTGGAGCTACAGAGAAATGAGCAGAGGGTGACCCAGTCTTTGTGTTGACTGCGGATCATTAGGATGCTCTAGAGAATCCTCCTAGCTCCTCTACATGGTCTCAAAGATTTGAGTCCACACTCTTCCTCTGCATCCCCAAGTGGTCCAAATTCTGTACAGTGTGGTGTCAGCCCACCACAGGCTGGCTGTATGGCTGGGAAAGCTATCTGGTCTCTCCCTGCCTCTGTTTCCCTTCTGCAAGATCAGGATGCAATGATGACATTGCACCCATCTCGTGAACCTTCTCAGGTTTTCTTGGTCTCTTCTGATGCCTGGATCATGGATGGCTTCCTGAAGCACAGCCGTTGCTATGGCAACATACTCCTGTCCATCATAGAGTCTGCCTGATGCCCAGGCTGGAGGCCTCTGGCTCCTCCCACCACCTGCAGACTGAGAAGGGGGCTTCTTGTGGAGGCGAGGAAATGCACTCGCTCTACCCCAGCCTCGGCTGGACCCCGCCGTGCGGTGTTCCTGGACCACCTACCCCGACTCGGACATGGCATCGAGCGACCTCTACGCCGGCTCGGCCACGCACTGAGGACCTTTAATCTTTCCCTGCCTCACTTCCCTTCTTCCTCAGTCCCGCTGTCCTGCAGTCGGACCTTCCAGTAACACATCCACACATCAGGCGTATTTTCCAGAAGCTGAGAAAAATGAATGGGTGCGTGAGAAAGCACCGTGGACCGCCACCTCACTGTGTAATCTCCCTTAGCTGTGAGCTGAGGTCATTACCACCTGGCTGTTAATCTCTGTTATTTTTGCAGATGTCACTGCCTCCAGACTCAGAGTGATGTGGTCCCCACTGCTCTGCCTAGCTCTGGACCTTGCCCCGACCCCACCTTGCTCCTTCTTACCCGTCATTCTCTCTGCCTGGAGCACTCAGGCAACCGTTTCTTTATTTGTTAATGAGACAGGTATTTGTTGAGCATTCACCCAGTAAATCAAACAACCCAGACAGTGTTCTAGGCCTCACGGGCTCACACTGACAGCACCTGCCTTTCACCGTGCCAAGGCTGGCTCTGACGTCATTCCAGGTGCCACGAGCCTTCTGCACACCTGCGCTGCTCCCTGACATCTGCAGTGTAGCCCGCAGCTCTGTTTACGGCTGCTCCTCCCACCCAGCTGTGACACCCAGGACCTATCCCACGGCTCATGCTAAAGAAGTTAATTCTCTAAACACCTACTAGATGCCAGGTGCTCTCCAGCACAGCAGAGAAAGCAGAGAGTACAACTGACAAATATTCATGTCCTTGGGGACTTTACATTCTAGTTGGGAGAAGGGACAAATGGTAAGCAAAACAAATACATGAACCATGCAAAGTGATAGACAGTGAGAAGTGTGGAGGAGAAGCATAGAAGCCAGACAGGGGTGGAAGGGAGAGAGCAGTTTAGACAGAGTGGGGGGTGGAATGAGGAGCCTCCTTAAGAGACAGTGAAGATCTGAAGAGATTGAGGGAACCAGCCAGATGTAATTTGGAAGAGTTCTAGGCAGAGGGAACGACCAGTGCAAAGGCCCTGAGGCAGGAGTGTGAATGACATTTGATTTCCTGTGGAAGCCAGGAGAGCTGGGGTGGAGTGAGGGAGGAAGCAGAGAATGGTAGACAAGGCTGGAGAGGTGAAGGGGGCCAGACCATGTAGGACCTCATAGGACTTTGTAAAGTTACTGTCTTTAACTCTGGGGAAGATGGGAGTCATTTAGGGTGGGCCAGCATGCCCCTTTGCCTGGGACTGAGCGGCTGCTGGAAGTTAGGGCTTCCGGTGCCCAAATAGGGGTAATCCTGGGCAAACCAGAATGAGGTGTCCCCCTCCCCCACTCCTGCCCAGGTCACTGCAGGAATCGGATCAGGGCTTGGGAAGTATGAGGATTTCTCTGGTTGCTGGGACTCTAAAGGGACAAGGACAGAATCAAAGGGACCAGATTAGAAGCCAGAGAGCCTAGTGAAGGAAGAAGACAGCTGGAGTCGCTGTGTGAAGTGGTGAGCTCCTTCATACACAAAGGCAGCAGTAGTAATGTAAAGGCTCCGTGGAGAAAGGGTGTGTCCCTCCCTCCGCCCCACTGTGTGGGAGAGACCAAGAACTATGACCACCTGCTCCTCTAGGGGGCGCTCACCATTGCCCGCCCTGAGGACGCACAGAGGGCAAAGCGTGGGCGAGCGCTCCTGGGCTCCCAGCAAATGCTCAGGAGAGCCATGGGTGCACCTGCTCACCAGGTCAGGCAGGGGTTTCCATGTTTCCACACCTGCTTCCTCATCTGTGAAATGTGGGCAAGGGTCCCTCTAAGCAGCATCAGAAGGAATACAGGAGGTGGTGCGTGCGACCGTCCCCAGTGCTGCAGGGCGCAGGGTGCCCTGCGCCATCCATCACGTCCATTTGCTTTCTTTTCTTTCTTTCTTTTTTTTTTTAAAGACAGGGACAGTGAGAAACAGAAAGAGAGAATCAATTTTATTTAGTTTTTCATGTGCCCTTCATTGCTCCGAGACTCCGCTGTGTATGTAGGGCTGGGACTTGAACTCGCGTACTAGCGCATGCCAGGCAAGCACCCCGTAACCGCCGAGCCACCACTCCAGCCCCTCCATTAGCTTCCTTTACCGGGACCCATCCCCAACTGGTCCTGGTAAGTTTTTCTGTGTAAAGCAGAAGGATGTTTTTAAGGACTGATTTTGGGAGCCCTGTAGAGCTATTCCTTTCAGCCAGGCGGGGAATATTTATAACTTGTTTTCCAGAGGCAAATGATTTCCCAGAGTTGCTGAATTCCTTCCTGTGCAGCCTCGGGGTTGCCTCGTTGATTGTAGATAGGAGTGCTAACTGAGCTTCCATCTGTCCAGCAAACCAGAACAGGGCCGGTTGAGGGCTGTAAACATCAGGGCTGTGTCTCTCCCTGCCAAAGCCAGAAATCACTTTCACTCCTGCTCTCTGCGCTCTGCAAGTACTCACTGATCTAACCATTTACAAACTCATTCAACAAGCGTTTATTGATGACCTGTTATGTGCCAGGAACAGGGCTGCATGCCAGGAAGCCAAAAAGGGGCAAGAGGGTCAGGCTCCTGTCTCGGTGGCACTTACATGGTAGGATCATGGTGCCTAGCGTGCAGAAAACAATCGTGGCAATATTAATAACAATTGCTCCTGGTGTTGGGGATTTAGCTCAGTGGCAGAGCACTTGCCTAGCATGCGCAAGGCCCTGAGCTCGGTCCTCAGCCCTGAAAAAACAAATTGCTCCTATTTCTTGTTTAGTAGGTCTACTTTCCATGTGATGAATTCTTCAAATCTAGTGTTGAGTCTGTTTTGAAGAAGCCATCATTTCTAATCCCCCAGAAGTCCCCTGTGTTCCTTCCCAAGCGAACCCCTCCTCCCCTCCTCCAACTGCTACCCTGGTTTGTGCCACCACGGGTTAATTGTGTATTCTTGATTTTGCAAACCATACTGTACTTTTTTTGGTGGGGGGAGGCAGAATTCTTTCATTCAGCAAAACATTTTTGCTATTCGCCTAAGTGATTGAATGAATCCATCGTTCATTTTGAGGTTGTGGCTGAGAAGTATTGCACATCTAAATACACCCCAGTCCTTCACACTGCGTTCCTGAAGACACATGTGTATGCTCTCTCCAGTTTGGGGTTTTGTTATAACATTTGCATTTAAGGATTTTCATGGATGTTTGTTTTCATTTCTCTTGGATGTATATCCAGGAGTTGGACTGAGGGGTCGTGGGGTAGATGAAGGTTTAACTTCTTGAGAAATTGCCAGACTCTTTTCCGAGGAGGCTGAACTGTTCTCTACTCCCCCTTACCCCATAGGAGAGTCCCAGATCCTTCATGCCCTCACCCACCTTTGCTGGTGGTGGTATTTTAATTTTAGCCATTCTGGTGGGTGTAATGGATCCTCATTGCTCCTTTAATTGGCATTTCTCTAACAACTAACGAGGTTGAACCCTTTTCCAAGAGTTTATGGGCCATTTGCATGAATTCTTGCATGAAGTATCCACTCGAGTCCTTTTTATTGCATTGTTTGTCTTTTTATTACCTAGTTGTAAGAATTCTTTCAATGTTCAGGATGCGCATCTTTCATCAGATATATGTTTTGCAATATTTTTTGCCAGCCACTGGCTTGCCTATTTATTTTCTTAAAGACGTATTTAGACAAAACCGATGCTTTTAGCTTGGGTGCATCCCAGTTGACTTTTTTTCTTCTATGATTCATAGTTTATAAATCCTCTCTAGGAAATCATTGCCTGTCCAAAGGGTCATCAAGGTGGTCTCCCACCCTTTCCTTCTCCCAGCTTCCTGCTCTGGCTTTTGCATTTAGGTGACCGTGCATGACACACTAGCAATCGGAGCATCTCTTGCAGTTCTCTTTAACGAGTCTGTGAAGCAGGGACCAACAGAATCTCCATTTGCACACAGGTGGATTCTCCTTGAGGGTTCCTATGTGCTCCATTCGTTCGTTCACTTTGGTGCCCCATGAATCTTTGTCTTCTTCAGGATCTGCATCCGTCTACCACGTTGAAGGTTGTCAGTCTTGTCAAAAAGGAATCCAGAGAACATGGGAGAGAGCTAGCAACGGGGGGACGGGTAAGACGTCCCAGGGGAAGAGGGCTTCGGATAGCCATCAGTTGATGGGAGAGATGTTCAAGTTCAGTGCAGAAGGATCTCTAGAGAAAGAAAATGCATGAGTCGGGGCTGGATGGCTGGCGTGCCTCTCGGTGGGATGGTTTGTCCGAGCCAGTGACAATGGAACATTGCGGTAATGGCCCCGGTAATTCATTCCTCCCTGTATACTTGCTTTGTCTTGTGACTTTGGAGTTCATACCATGAAAGCAGAGTGCTCCCTTCGCACGGGAATTTGTTCCCTGGCTGAAGGAGGGGTGAGGAGTAAGGTCTCGGAAGGATTGCCTGCTTCTGCTTGCTGGCTGGTGCTCTGTCATTGCACGAGAACGTGCCTGAGCAGACC
Source organism: Aplodontia rufa (assembly GCA_004027875.1). Lineage (NCBI taxonomy): Eukaryota > Metazoa > Chordata > Mammalia > Rodentia > Aplodontiidae > Aplodontia > Aplodontia rufa. The sequence goes on from PVKS010016061.1 coordinate 28,748, forward strand.
GCGTGGCTCGAGAGAGTCACACGCAGCACAACCAGGTCACCTCTCACCCCCATCATCGTAGCCAAGGCCATCCAAGGCGGGCTGGTACCCAGCCACCAACCCCAGATTGTCAGCCACATCACTTGGGAACCATATGCATTGAGCAATCAGGAGTGTGAGATGTTTACTGAGGGGTGGGCTTGTGAAAGAGGGAAGAAGAAGGGTAGGGTGAGGGAAACCTTCAGACCCCAACACAGATCAGACTCCTGCTATAAAAAGGGTTGAGCAGGGGCCGGAGCGGTGGCTCAGTGGTTATGCACTTGCTTGGCATGCGTAAGGATGCGGGTTTGAACCCCAGCACCACGTACACAACAAAGTGTTGGAGCAATGGAAGCCACATGAAAAACTACATAAAATTGATTCTCTCTCTCTCTCTCTCTCTCTCTTAAAAAAAAAAAAGAAAAGGAAAGGAAAGGAAAGAAAAGAAAGGTCTGAGCAGAGAGCCTCAGCTCATGGTCCAGCTCTGACCAAGTCCCCCAATCCCAAATGGGACCACTAGAAAAAAGGCTCCCCTTGCTAGGAGTCTGGCCTGGGGTGGATGTGGCCAGGCTCTGGTCCCTGCTGTGTTCTGTCATTATTTGAGGGCTGTGCTCCAAGTATGTAGTCTGGGCTTGAAAGCCGAGGGAGAGCCCGGAGGCACGGACAGCTGGAGTCTGTCAACTGTAGCCCTCTCAGCTGAACATAAAATTCTTTTTGAAGCAATATACAAGCAGTGCAGTTCCAAGATTGGCACACCCAGGAGAGCCAGCCCAGCCAAGACCAGCAGAGCTGAGCCAAGCAACCCAACCAATGACCCCAGACACATGAGCCACAAATATTTACTACTGTATACCACTGGGCTCTGGTGCATGTTTGTTACGCAGCACGATCGTGGCATGAATAACTGATACAATGAGTTAGCGCTGCTCTCGACTGGCGGGCAGCTTACCTCTCACTGGGGAAGGATGGAGGCTTGGCTCCAGCCCCTTCCCCACACACATAACAGTGCTGCTGCTTTGCAGATGTGACTGGCTCTGTTAGGCAACCCATCACCATTTAATAATGTCTAGGCTTCCAGCTTGACTAAGTATCAATTTGTAATGATTAGCACAATTGTGACACTCCAGCAGCTGCCATAGTGTGTGGGGGTGACACTATGCAATCACTAAAGTGAAGTAACTATCAGGCGACCTGAACACATTTGTTGATCATGGCAGTTCGAGGGCAGGGGGTCGACGTGTTTGACCTGTGCTCAGTGAATCTGAGGAAATGCTAACGGCAATCGTCCCTCGGAAGAGGTGACACTTTCTGTCTTTAACCTGTGCTAACTCTTGGAACTTTCTGCGAAGCAGGCGCCATGACAGATGGGAGAGGCTCAGAGCTGTGCCTGGGGGCTCTTCCCCAGCACTTCCCACGCACACTTTCAGTCCGTCTCTCTGCATCTCACCAACGATTCAGAGCCAATTTTAGCCACTCTGTCGGAGGGACTCAGAGTCTCCCATGGAGAGTCCCATTGGTCCACTCTTCTCCACCTGTTAGAGCCGCCAGCATCTCTGGCCTGGGGGCTGTGATCATCTCACACCTAGAGTCCCCCTTTCCACCCTTGTCCCTGATGGTCTGTTCTTTGTCCTATCGTCAGAGCGATCTTGTACAAACAAAGCAGAGTCATCGTCCCTGTGCTTAGAACTCTTCCACGGCTTTCCGTCTCACTCCAAGTAGTAAGAGACCCTTTACCGTAGATTTTGCTTATCAATTCTATGGAACAAAGCACTACAAAGCTACAAGCCCAACACAGCAGTACATGATTTCTCCCCGCCTTCTGGGGATGTTTCCAATGGGATGGACTTGTTCTGTCCTCACGCGCACGAGCGGTGGTTAGCGCTGGCTGCTGGCTGTTTCCAGGAGCTCCACTGGGGCCCTGGGTTCCAGCCTCTCCTCCACCAGGTCCTCTTCACACCTCTGCCTGTGCCTCTCCCAGAGTCCAGATGCACACAAGAGGTGAAAGTGAAGGTCGCAGGCTCAAGGGAAGCTGGAAAAGTGCACAGCATGGCTTCTGCTCTGAGCTGTGCATTGGTCCATCGTCACTGTGTGTGTGAGAGAGAGGGAACTCCAAAAGCCAGGACTAGGGCTGGAGCCGTGGCTCAGCAGTTACGGTGCCTGCCTGGCATGCATGAGGACACAGGCTCGAACCCCAGGACCACGCACACAGAGAAGTGTCAGAGCAACGAAAGCCACATGAAAAACGAAATAAAATTGATTCTCCCTCCCCCTCTCTCTCTCTCACTGTCCCACTCTCTCTTTAAAAATAAGAAAGAAAAATTAAAAAGCCAGGACTATGGAGCGGATGGTCCACTGAGGGTGGGAACGTCACCAGCGTGGCTGTGACTGCCACCACATCAAGCCACACAGAGAGCTTGAAATGTGACTGCCCCAGACGGAGATGTGCCGTAAACAGAAAACACCTAGCAGATGAAGAGGATGTGGACAGTGAGGAAACTGGAAAAGCCTCATTCATTCTTTTACATACATTGCATCTTGCAATGAAAATGTTGTCCCATCAGGTTAAATGAGGTATACTACGGAAACTGATCTCCCCCGGTGAGTTCTACCCGGCTGAGCGTCCAGGGATTTCAACACGTTCGTTCGGGCTGCAGAGCGGCTCCAGCCCTGACCTGCCCCTCTGACACCCGACACCTGGAGCCTTCCGGCTCCCTCTCTCACCCACTGTGCACTGGCCACCTGCCAGCTTCTTCTCTTCCTCTGGTCTTTTGTCCGTGCAGTTCCTTGTGCCTGGAATGCTCTTCCCACTGAAGCCCAGGTGGCCGGCTCCTCGTCCCGCAGACAGCGGCTTCAACCCCTTCTCCTCTCAGAGTCAGAAGTGGGTCCCCTGGTTACTCGGTGCCCTGGTCCTTATGTCCCTCGGTGCCCACATCAACAATTGCGCCTTAGTTACAGGTCTGTTTCCTTCCTGCTTCATTAGCCGGTGAAACCCACAAGAAAATTCCCTGGGTGCAGGAGGAGCTCAAAATACAATGGCTAAAGGATTGTAGTGGAAAGATGTGGGGCGGATGCTGAAGAGCTCCTGAACGCTAGACCAATGAGATAGGCATGTGGGGCAACCCGAGATCACAAGACCAAGTCTCAGATGGTGCTATCGTTACCCTGATGGTGCTATCGTTAGCATTAGCTAGGCTCTGAAGACCTACGGTGGGGGACGCGGTAACAGCCAAATTCTATTGTTGTATTGTGTGTGCGTATGAACACACACACAAAAAAATCCCCAACACAGTGTAGCACTATGATGAACCAATTTAAAAATATGGAAATAAAACAACTAAAAAAACAAAGACCTGAGGGAGATTCTCAGGGACCAGGTGAGAATGCAGAGCGCGGCTCCTGTTTGCCACCTTCAGGGCTTTTCTCCTGGAGTGGTGTAGAAACCACCAGAGTCCCTCACAGATGGGATCCAACGTGCCGTGGCTCCCTATTACCCGGAGCCAAGAGCAAAACCAAGCAGCCTTCAACTCCTTATTATGAGCTACTGGCTATAAACGTGTAACTGACACCCAGCTGTTAGTGCTTGCTTGTTACACACACACACACACACACACACACACACACACAGAGGAATGCATAGATGTGGCAGACACACAGCAGATAGACTTCCAGCAGGGGAATCAATGATGCAGGGAGCCGCCCCCATCTGTCAAACTGGACCCTTAGGCCTCTAAGGTGGCACCCACCTGACCCCCAGCAAGGGGAAACCTACATGAATTTCCAACAGGGCAAGTCTGGAATACAGAGGTCACCAACGTGGAAAACCAAGGAACATTTTAAAAGCAGCAGAGAGCTGAGAGCGAGGGAAGAAAGGAAGGACAGTGATTGAGTGTTGTAAACATGAGCCTCTGGATTTGGAAAGATTGAGTGGAAGAGGATGAACTTTCAATAACAGGCTGCTCCGGAGACACAGGTCTCATTTGCCATTTATTTAAGCATTTGGGGAGTGCTGCAAATCTATTTAAAATGAGATAATGGGCGTGCATGCATTTTTGTAAACTTTGAAGCACTTGGCAAATGAAAGGGGATGGTCATCTTGCAAGCATAAGGAGCTTCTGGTAAAAGAGTTCCAAAGGTTCCGTAAACGCAGCAGTGTGACCATCTTGTAGCGCGGAATCCCCGATGCCTGGCACTGGGAGATGCTAGTGTGCATTTCTCAGGTAACTGAGAGACTGAGTGAAGACATGGATAACCATAGGTCTGGGATTCCAGGTGCCTGAATTTATGTCCTGACCTTGGGCGATCACTCTGCCTCTGAGCTTCTGTCTCCTCCTCTGTAACCACAGGACTCCTCACAGTCAGTGGTGAAATGCATGTTAAATGCTGGGTGCTGCGGCTGCGATACAGCAAGTGCAAAATAACGGGCAGTTCTTCCTCTGCATTGCAAAGTCAAAATCCAGACTAAATACGCAGGAGTTTCTGAATTTTAAGTTCAGCTGTTCTGAGAAAAGAGAAAAAAAAACAGATTCTGAACCAAAGCTTGAATAAATTTCAATTCTTATAATGACCTCCAAAAACTAGCTCTGTTTATCTCTGGTGGGAAATTAAATTATAAAACAAGTAAGCCAGGGTGAACACCGCCTATCAGCCCGGCAATGGGTGCATGAGGATTGATGGCGTGTCATTCAATGCCCAATCCCTCCTGCAGGAGCAGTGTATAAACAGGAGCTGTCAGTGCGGAGAGAGTGAGCCATTCATCTGCAGCTAGCCCTGGCTCGCAGACGCACCTACAGAGTTATGACTGTGCTCCTCGGGTGTGCAAGGCAGGCCCCAGGGTCCAGCTGGAACCCGGATGTCGGGGGGCCAGGAAGCATCCTTGGGAATCCTCGTGTGCACACGGTTGAGCTGAAGAGAGCTCAGAGTTCAGACCCTCTAGCCCCAAAGCCAGGCTGGGGACATTTCTTAGGATTCCCTTCTGCGGCTACTTCTTCAGCAGGTGTTGGTGGCGGGATGATGAGGAAGACAATAACACTCGCATTTGGATAGGTGGCACCTGGTGACGTGTGGGTATTAGTGGTAGTGACGGAGGGGGGGCTGAGACGCCATCCAACTTGGCTGAGGTTGCTTTGAGATGGTGTCAATCACTCCACGCATTAGTTTCTTGCAGAATTAGCAAAGTCGCCTCCCTGCGTCAAGCTGGTTACCAAACACAGGAGGCAGGTCACCCATTCACGGTTCACAGCGTGCTCTGGATGGCTGCGTTAACAGGCACAATGGGACAGGTAGATAGGTGGTCTCACCTCCTCCCTCCCATCGCCTACCAAGCGTCTCCACCAATGGTGCAGCACCTCCATCCTGGACACGGAGTGGGGAGAGCAAGACGTGGAGCTGCTTTCCTACCACTTTGCCTACGGACATTCACTGAATGTCACTGTCCTTCAAAGCTGGATCATGCAGAAAAAAATCAGACTAGATGTAGTTTAGTGCCTCATCCGTGGTGTTGTGGCTGGTGCGAGGGTGGAATTAGCATCCATGTGTGTCTCTGTCCAAAGCCCATGCTATCCACTATGATCCTTTTTAATATAATCTATGCTAATGCAAGGGTATTCTTAATTTGCATAATATGCTTTTGAGCCTCTTGGGAATGAACCCAAAATTCATGATGACCTAAAACTTTTCTGGCATGCTACAGTGTGTCCCTTGACAGAGAGGGAAGCATTAACTCTTAGGAGCTGCATTAAGGGTTCTGGGGGTGGAGTGCATTTGTGGGTGATGGAGACAGCACATGCAGCAAGCGACGAAGAGGCCAGGAAGTCTATGGAGGCCAGAGAGGAAGAACCCTGGTGCAACGAGTTGAGACCATGCAACTAGACAGGCTAGCAACAAAGGGGTATGAATGCCAGGCTATGGCTTCAATAAGGACAGGAAGCCAGGCACGGTGGCGCACACCTGTAATCCTAAAACCTTGGGAGGCTGAGGCAGGAGGATTGCAAGTTCAAAGACAGCCTCAACAATTTAGTGAAGCCCTAGGCAACCTAACAAGACCCTATCTCAAAATTAAAAAATTTTTAAAAATTTAAAAGTCCCCAGCTAAGTCTGGGGACTTAGTTCCACGGTTAAAACCCCCTAGGTTTAATCCCCCATACCAAAAAATAAAGACGGGAGAAGTCTAAATGGTTTTGAGTAGAATTCCTTTGTAAGGAAACCATTCTAGCTGCAAAGGAGAGAGTGCATCAGGAAAGGAGGAGATTGGGCACAATGGGGGCATTATTGAAAAAGGTCTAGGCAAGAGATGGTGATGAGTGAACTCATGCAGAGAGGTGATAGGAAAGGATCTAGAAAATGATTGGATGAGAGACAAAGGAAGATTCCTGCCTGCCTCTGAATTTTTCATCCCGCTCATTTCCTGGGTCACTGTTTAGCATCAGCCGGGAGCAGGAAATCCTTAGACTGTGTATAAGATGGTTCTGTCCGGTCACCTGCTTTTTGGTGCTGCCCCGTAGGAATCAATGCCGTGGACCACGTGACCTCACCCAGCGGTTCACAACCGCGTTTTTGGCTCCTGTTCCTTCTTTTTCCGTGACCCTGGCCTTGTGCACCAGGATTCAACAAAATTAACTCCAAGCCCACCCCACTCCCAAGCCCGGTGCGCTCACTCGGGGTCCTGCCAGGAAAATCTGCCTAGGCAGCCGAGCCCCGTGCCAGGGATGTGCGATCCCCTGCTTCTGCGATTGATTTGGATAAACATATGTTGGAGAAGGAACCGAGAGTGAGGTTTTCTCCATGAATTAGAATGAGCTCTTTTGAAACTGGATCACTGGAGCTTCCGATCCAGAGGCAGCTTCCAAGGGGAGTGGAGCGGGGAGGGGGAGCCGCGGAATTTCCAAGCGATGGGGGTGCTTGCGGGGGGACAGCCTCACATTCCACTCGCTTCCTCCAAGTTGGCTGAGAGCACTAGAGAGGAGTCAAGCCTCGTTTGGCCTGCATGGAGTTCAGAGAAAAAGCGACTGTTTGTTGAGACCGGTTAGTCGAGTGAGTCCCCAATGTTAGCACCATTGTCACCTGGATTGGGGACTGAACCTGGCTCTGCCACTTACCATGGAAACTTCATCCAGAGGCCTGGCCTCAGAGTCTCATTTTTTTTCTCATTTGTAAAATGTAGGGCGATGATGTTAACTAGCTCACCCAGCACCTCGAGGCTCCAATCGTGAATAACACAGTGAGCATTTTAAGTGGCACCCTCCGGGCGTCAGCCATGCAGAGCGCCGTGTTTAGCATTCACCTGAACATAGTGGACTGGTCCCCACTCCGTCTTCTCAGAGCGTGCGGTCTAGCGGTAAGACATCCTCGGGGACTCCTCGTGGGTACCAGGCCCGCTCTCTCTCTTATTTATGACCCCAGTGCCGCAGCCAGAAGTTAACATTCTCGAAAGCCGGTGTCTTGTCTTTTGAAGGACACAGAAGTTCACTTAGGGATGGCACGGATAGGATGCGCTATCCACCGTGCAAGCTGTGGTTCACACAAAGCCACCGCGCAGGGTGACAAGCTTCTCTTCCTGCTTGGGGAAAACTCGCACAAGATCGCTCGCTCTCTTTATAACCTCATTATGTTCCGTTTACTGACGCTGGGGAGAGCCGGGTTGTGATCTAGGCTGGGATTTTCGTAAATTGGAGCTTTGAAGAGGGACTTGTTTCTTCTAATCCTATGAGAGCAAGGCTAAGGAGACATTGTCATAGTAAATCACTGAGGCCCAAGATGCTAAGGCTCCACCAAAAAGGGGGAGCTTTCTCTTAGGGGAAAGGAAAGCCAATCCCTTTGGATTGACGGGAAACACTGTCACAGGGACAGTGTGGCTTGCTCTTTGCAAACTTTTTTTTTCTTTTTCGTCATTATTATTATTAATGCATATTAATTCACAAATGAATGAGACTGCTTGTGATATTTTCATACAAGTATATAACGCATATTGATCTACTCTTGATCCTTCTGTTTGTCATGAGGCAAGAGTGGAGAAACATAGGGAGAGTTGGCTTTTACCTAATCAAGAAGTCCAAGTTCCCTGAGATTCCCTTTGGAAATCTGCCCCTTAAACTTTATAGTGCAAGTAATTATTTTTAAGAGGGAGAGAGTTCATTTTACTTTTTTCATCTGGTTTTCATTTTTCCAACATTTAGTTGTGTAAGTGGTGCTGGGGATCAAACCCAGGTCCTCACGCACGCCTGCGTTCTACCGCTGAGCCACTGCTCCAGCCCTGGAGCTAGTGATTTTAGTAAGAAAATGAAATCAGGACAGCCAACCCAGGAGGGAGAACAGCTGGGTTAGTAAAGAGCAGGTGCCTGCCGAGAAGAGGACTTCAGATGTCCAACTGTCTTGAAGATGCTGAGAAGGATCCGCTGTGTTGGAAAAACCAACCTGACCCTCAGATGAGTCCCATTCTGCTTGCTTAGGAAAAGCAAGGTGAGAACATCACTCTGAACCCTGACTGGAAACAGGCTGGAGACACTATACAGGGCCTACCTGTCTGTTTCCTGTGGTAAAATATCATAGGATTTTAAAACCTTGACTACCTGCAAAAATGATGTTCCAGGCTGTCAGAGTTTCAAGTTCTGCTCCCCGTGGATGTGGATTCATCCAAGAATCCAACTCTGAAAACCTCTGCTGTAGATTGCTGAGCTTCTGTTTAAGTCCTGGGACTGGGGTCTCTGTAAATAATAAGAAATGACAAAGAACCAAGCTTCCTAACCAGCTTTGCTTCATGGAAATGTAATGTCACGAGTATGGCTCTCACTCGACACTCTCAATATCTGCAAAAGAAAATGCTGGAAGCCAGGAAGCATCAGTGACCTGGTCAAAGTCAAAAGCATGTGCAGAGGGGTTGGAGCGGTGCCTCAGCAGGTGTGGTGCTTGCCTGGTATGCACGAGTACACAGGTTCAAACACTAGCACCACGTACACAGCAAAGTGTCAGAGCAATGAGGGCCACGTGAAAAACTAAATAAAAAAATTGATTCTGTCTGTCTCTCTCTCTCACTGTCCCTCTCTCTTTTTCGTTTTAAAGAGAGGAGAGAGAGAGAGAGAGAGAATTAATTTAGTTGTTCATGTGGGTTTTGTTGCTCTGACACTGCATTGTATACGTGGTGCTGAGGTTGAAACTCACATCCTCATGCTTGCCAGGCAAGCACCATAACCACTGAGCTAAAGCTCCAGTCCTTGTCCTTCTCTCTTTAATAAAGGACCCAGGTATCCTCGCTCCTGGCCTTGTCTGCCTGCCACAGAAGTAGAGCTGTTGTATGTTATGGTTTCAAGTTTCCTCATTGGAGACCGTACCCGGGAAAGCAGGAGACCACGAAGTTAAAGCACTCTGATCCCATGAGAAGGAATCTGCTGTCACACCACCACCTCAAATGCTCAGCGGATCCGTGGATTCCTACTTCACTTTTATTTGTTCTCTTCCTTCCCTCAGGACTTAGCAATCTGTTCCCTGCAATGTTGGCTCCTTCTGAGATTCCCGTTCCCTGTGACCCCTGTCCTGGATGATCCCCCTAGAGCAGGACAGGGTGATGGATGGGCACAAGCAGGGGAGATGGATGGCTACCAGGGAAGAAGCTGTGGGTTGGAGGGCTTTTGGTGACATGCACACAAAAAGGACCAGGAAAGAATGGCCTTTCTTTCTTTCTTTCTTTCAGAGAGAGAGGGACAGTGAGAGAGAGAAAGAGATAATCAATTTTATTTAGTTGTTCACATGACTTTCATTGCTCCAACACTTTCTTGTGTACGTGGTGCTGGGGTTAGAACTTGCGACCTTGTGCATGCCAGGCAAGCGCCCCAACTGCTGAGCCACTGCTCCAGACCCAGAGAATGGCTTTTCAAACAGCATAAATAGAAAACCACCAGACCCAAGTGCTCGCAGCCCCATAATGAACACTCTTGGCTTTTGCTAACAACATTTTAAGTCAGTAATTGGCTCAATAGGGGACACAGGCTGTGCACTGAGTCACAGAATAGCGCAGAAAATCTCAGAATGGCCTCACCTCCCATTAGGAGAGCCGCCTGTGAGCCGAGCCCCGTAGAGATGTATTCCTGGCATCAGGAGGGCCACGGCATTCGAAGGGCTTTAGAGGACATCCATCCCTGGGGACCACAGCTTTTCCCACATCAGAGGGCTCTTTGATATGTTCCCTTGTTCCCTTGGGTCTCCCGCTCTAAAGGACACGGCCAGAAAACTAAACTGCTCTGATCTTCTGAAAAAGGATGTGTTTTCTACAGAATAACGGATTTGTGTAACTAATGATCACTCCGTTAATATGATGCCTTGAAAAGATAAGTAGCCTGTCTCATCCAAAATAATAACAGCATCAATAAGGATGAGATGCATTGAGGGCCTACTGGAGCCCAGCTATGGGATTTGCAAGCCTGAGCTGGCTTAATCCTTACTAGACAGGGAGTTGCCTCTGTCTCGCAAGCACCTCCGGAGGAAGACAGTTCTCTGTGCCCAACCAGCTCCAAGCTTGGTAAATCTTAGCCATTACACACTTCAACCTTTCCGAATGTCTTTTTTGAAAAGTTGACACTCATTTGGGGAATGCTCGTTCTTTTTTTTTTTTTTTTTTCAAAAATTCTCTTGCAAGATTGGAGATTCCAGGTTAAATATTTTTGGTTTGGTCTCTAGCTTTCTCCCTTGATAGTTAGGAATATGGAAGCCGAGAAAGGGTTAGAAACTAGCTCAATGCCAACCCAGTTAATCAGCAGCAATGCTGATTGGAAACCCTAGGTGTTCTGAGTTCTGAGCTCATTATAGCTCACTCAGCTTCAGCAAGTAGTAGTTGAACAGCTATCATAGGAAGAGAAGGTGAGAAGGATGCACACCCTTGTTCTCCTAACCTACATCCAGGGCAGACGTTACCAATCAGTAATGAACTTGGATACGGCTCCAGCCAGGCACCCCCAATCAACTTGATTTTGCAAGTGAGGGAAAAAAATTATTTATTATTGGCACCATACACACGCTCTTAAACACCCTCAAGGAGACACAAAAGAAGCAGAACATGGGTATCTGCTTTCAAAACTTTTATTACTTTCAGAAATATTTTTTCAACCAGGAATGGTGACGCATTCCTGTAGCCTCAGTGGCTCAGGAGGCTGAGGCAAGAGAATTATGAGTTCAAGCCCAGCCTCAACCACTTAGCAAAACCCTAAGCAACTTATTAGACCCTATCTCAAAATTTAAAAAAATAAAATAAAATAAAAAAGGGCTGGGATGTTGCTCAGTGGTTAAGGTTCAATCCCTGGTTTTAAAAAAAAAAATCTGAAGTATTCCTGGTCCCAAGTCTTTCAGGTAAGAGATGCAGCAACTTCTAATGCTGTGATTTGGATAGGAAATGTTATGCACCGAAGTCCACCAGCTCTGATGGAGCAGGTGGAGACCTCTGGACTGGGTAACTCTTCTCTGTGCACCTCCACCTCCGTTAGCTGAGTGGCCATGGTAAGGGGAAGGGCTCTAGATTTGGAAGAGAAGGACAATATGATGTTAGACCTCATAAAACCTTTAGGGTTGTTTTCCTCTCTCAAGTAGACTTGGACCTTTCCTGACTCCTGGGAGTGGTGGATGGCTTGTGGCCAGCAAATTCTTTCCAGAATCTTCCAGCCAGGCAAAAGGTGGGGTTGAAACACAGTTGCTTTGAAATGAAAAGCAACTTCCTGATAACTGCTCTTCAGCATTTGGAGTTGCCTCCTGCTGAGAGCGGAGGCTGAAGGGCGCCCTGGCCAGGAGGATGGCAGGGAAACTGTCACGGTGACTGTTTCCAGATGAGCAGCGGAGTCTCCTTAGGTATATTTTCTGCCTTTTGTTCCCTCATCCCCTCTCCTTTTAGAACAGTTGTCCATGCCCCTGAGGCTCCTAAAGATGGAGATTTGAGACAGAAAAGATCCCTGTCTTCCTCAAGCCTGGCTTCGAATCCACCTAATTTCTTCATCAACCTTTGTCTCCTGAATTTGAGAGCAGCCAATCAGTGGAATAACTGGATGATGGGCACTGGGAGCATTTGCAAAGGGAGCCCAAGAAAATAGGGAAGAGAACCAAAGGTGGAGCAAAGGTGAGAGAGAGGCAAGACCAGCGCCCCCAGGCTGGGAAGAGTGGGCACGTGCAGAAGTCCCCATATGGAGGAGGAGACTTTTCATTTCCTGTCTCTGTCAATGTTTCAAACCAACCCCTGTGACAGGCATGGGGAGATGGGACAGGCATTGGCTGTGCTCCAAGCTTGGGGGTGGGTACAGCGTCTCCATGGGTTAAGGAGTCGCCTGTGCCACTGTGGACCAATTCCAACTTGAATTCAGTGACGCTGTCTTTCCAGCTTAATCCTCAAACCCCCAAGAGGCTGTTCGACAGAATCATTCTCACAATTCCACAGACAGAATTAGCCTCTTTAAACCAACAAGAGATCAGCCCCTGACTGGTGGTTCATGCTGTACAATTAGCAATCAGCTCCCCGCTGTTCACACTTCCTTTGTGCCCAGGACTCTTGGAAGAGTAAATTGCATGTTGTCCTGGAGAAGGTCAGAGAAGGTTTACGGGTGGAGGTTGCAGCATGTCAGTGTATCTTAAAGATGTGTGGTGACCCTAGAGCAGAATGCTGTGCAACCCAGGGCAGATGCTGTAGGTCAGAGTCCTGGCAGAAACCATCTCAAGCATAAAAATAAAAGTCTCAATGGTTCTTTCATTAGCCTGGGATCTGTGCAGCCCAGGATGCTGTGCCCATAGGGAGAAGCAAAGCCTTCGCCTCCTGGGGCCAGGTGCAGGGGTGAAGTCCATCTCCCAGACGTCCGCAGGGTCCTCTGAGCTTCCTAGGGCACAGCTTGGTTACTGTAGTCTGCACCAAATCCATCCCACTGTTACAGCAAAGCCATGCATTTGCATGTGGTCTAGGGCTGCCCCATGCTTCTGCAGCAGAGCTGAGTCGTTGCAATGGAGACCACATGGCCCCTGCAGCCTAAAATATTGATGAGCTGGAAAAAAAAATCCTCTTATACCTGATGAGAGATGGCATGTGGGAATCTTGCAGTTTGGAACTGGGTTCTGGGCTGGGCTTGGTCTGAATATGGCAGGGGCATGGGAGGTCCCTGGGTCAGCTGGCTTCTGTTTGGGTCTAGGCAGAGACAGGAGAGTGAGGAGGAAGAAAGGTCACACACATGCACACATGCTTGCACATGCACTTCGGTCAACATCTCCAGTAGCAAAGGTGTGGTCCCAGCTCGTGTATGGAATGGCCAGTCTCCACTGGGGGACCCCAGTCCCTGGACTCTGGTAACCTCCATCCAGGTCTGGAGCTTCCTGCTGTATCTTTCTGTGAGGTAGCTCCCTGTCTCTTTGCAGCTTCTCTGCCCCTTCATCACCGGCACAAACCGGCTCCCTGCACCAAAGCCTCCATTTGAAACCCATAGCGTTGAATCTGTTTTCCTGGTTGGATCCAGCAGGTGCCCATCCTGACCCTGAAGCCCAGGCTGTTAGGGTCGATTTTGGGTTTTCCATCTGCACGGGGCAGATGCAGTTTTGCTTTGAACCCCGGGTGGCTGCTCTGCCGTGCATTGGGAGCAGAGGGCTCCCTTAGCTCTGTGTTTCTCCATCTTCACCAGAGGAAGACCCACCTCCAGCTTCCAGTAGGCTCCCTGCCACAGTGAGATGGGCCCCAGGGGCCGGCACTGTCACCCTCCTCAGCTCCTGGCTCCTGGGCCGCTCTGTCTTGGCCACGCACTCTGGCCAAGGAGGGACCCACTTCTTCCTGGACTGATCTTACCCCACGGGCACCTCTGCCCAACACCAGCCTCTCGGACCAGAAACACACCCTCACTCCCGCCTCAGATCATTTATCCTTAGTGTTCTCAGCACTAGAAACCGGGTCTTCCCAAGCCCATCAGCTTTGCTGAGATTTTCAAGTTGATTTTGATAAACAAAAAAAACTAGGTAGTCAAAATATTTTAGGAAATACTGGGTTAAATACATTTAAAGAAGTCTCTTTTGTGCAAAACTTCTCAGAGCCTTTAAAACACAAGGTGCCACGTCAAGCGTGGAACTTTCATTCCAAGTGTGGGCGTCACCCATGGGACTTAGAACCCAGCAGGCTCTGCTCAACACTGAGGGCCTTTGTGTTTTTGCCCACCTTCTTCTGGTGACAGGATACTTTTTGAGTCAGAGACCTGCTCCATCCAGCAAGGATGGGCCTGACCTCTGTCATCATCTCCAGCAACAGGAGATTGGGAATGTATCTAAAGAGACCCGAGTCCTCACCGAGACTTGTCTAGAAAGACTTGTTGCTTCTTCCACTGGGGAAACTGAGTCACTAACATATATACGGGTCAGAGGGTCAAACGGCCATCAGGGGAGAAAACTGGTTGGAGGGGAAACCCAAAGCCAAGAGAGATGGCAGAGTTGAGAGATGGAGAGAGCAGGACCCTGAGGATGTTTCCTGAGGCCCTGAATCTGGTCAAGTCTAAAAGCTGGTCCCATTCCTTGGACTTCTTAATTATCTGAGCAAACGGATCCCACTACCCCATTTAATTTTATTTTTGCAAAGGTAACTTGAGTCCCCTTTTTGTCTCTCACAAGGACAACATGCCTCCTCTGACACTTTGTGCTTGCCCTGGTGTCCTGGGCCAGGATCCCCCTGCTGGCCCTGAACGCGTGGACTGCAGTCCCCAAGGTCAAGCCCTGCCGCTGGTGTTTCACCCCTCCCAGGTCCCTGAAGAGAGGAGGCTATGAAGACAGGAAGGGTTGAACATGGAGCATACAGGGGAGCCAGGCAAGAGCCAGGTGTGGCTGCCACAATCTTTCCAGGGCTGGGCCATGGCTTCAGGGCTCCAGAGCAAAACCCTCTGGGGAGGATTGCAGGGGTGTGCTCTCCAGCCCCGGGCCCCCTGCCTGGATTCTGCCAAGATTCCGCATTTGCCCTGCATTTCTGCCTGCCCTGCTGTTAAGCTGTTCCAACACCAGAGACCCCTGCTTCCAGGCCTGGAAGGATTTACTAGCACAACAAGAGGACAATTTGAACGACATTCAGCTTAACGAATGAGCACCTCCGAGCCCTTCCAGCTGAACGGCAGCTTTAATCTGGAGATTGCTCATGTGGAATGGCAGAAGTACCAAGAACACAGGTAGTAAACAAGCGGCAGAAATGAGAAGCCCCCATGCGTGAACCGAGCAGTGAACAGACTGCCTTACAGATGACGCCAGCCGCTGCTGGAAGGGGGCTCCCGCAAGCCTTCTCATGGACACTCAAGCCGATCCCCAAGGACCATCCCATTTTGCATCTGGGACCATTGAGGTGGCCATGCGAAGTGACCCAAAGTGCCCAAGGTCACAGAGCCAGAAGGGGACAGTCAGGGACCGAAGGTGAGGGTGTGGCTCAGGTTCAGTTCCCTTTGTACGTCCGATGGGGCTGGCCGGCTCCCATCTCTGCTTGACTCTTTTCCCTTTTCCAGTACTCCAAGATCCCCACCCCAAAGTCTGAAGTTTACCCTCAACAGCAAACGCTGTTTGGCTGGAGTATCTATGTTCCTTCCACAACAAGCCGCCTGTGGAGACAGAGTCCAGACTCCAGCTCAAGCCATAAAGGGTCCAAGTCAAAGAACAGAATGTGAGCAATTTAGACTCCTCTTTTTTTTAATCATTTATTTCTTGATTTGATAGCTTAAGACCTAAGATGGCATTTTAACAAATCAAAGAGCATTGAGGGAGGAGGGTGAAGTACTCCAAAGATAATCCTCTAAAATACAGCGGATGTGCAAAATGGCTTTATTATCAAAAGCAACACACGTGTGCAATGAGATCCCCATCAAGGTACCAATGACATCTTCACAGAACCAGAAAAAACTTCAGTCCTTAAGTTCATCTGGAAGAATGAGAGT
>PVKS010016062.1:0-44660 GCA_004027875.1 Aplodontia rufa
AAACTCTCAATAGGGACACAGAACAAACATCATCAATCAGTTGCAACAATAGAGCAGCCAAATAGCTTAGTCATGTGGTCAGGCAGTTTGCTAATTACTCAGGAAGTTGCAAGCCAGCTGGGCCTCTTGCAGAGTTGTTTACTACTAATACTTTTCTCTGGCATCCAGCCAAGGGTCATGTTGGCTTCAGTCTCCAACAAAAATGTCCAAGAAATGAAAGTCACATGAAGAACAAAATAAAAATTGCTTCTCTTTCTCTCTCTCTCTCTCACTGTACCCTCTTTCTTTTAAAAAACAAAAAAGAAGATATGAATAAAAAAATCACACTGTCTAATCATGGTATAAGAAAATAAAATCATATTTATTTCTTTTTTATAGTACTGAGGATTGAGCCAGGCACTTGCCAGGCAAGTGTTTTACCACTTAGTGACATTCCCAGCCCTTTTTTCTTTTCTTTTCTTTTGAGACAGTCTCTCCATATGCCCAGGCTGACCTTGAACATGCCATCCTCCTGTTGAATAGCTAGGATTACAGGCATGTACCATGCCCAGCTTCAAATAATTTTTCCATAAATTCTGAGATAGAAACAAACAAGCCTTCTTTAAAAAAAAAAATGATGGGGCAGAGGAACAAACTGAAAGTTTTATCAAGGTAAGCCTTTCTACCAAAGTAACTTTTACATCCACACCTAAAGAATGAAAAGGAGTCTGCCATGTGAACAACCAAGACCAGAACAGCCCAAGCAATCAAAATAATAGGTGAAAAAGAAACTGAATGACCAGAGCAGCTGGGGTATTGAATGAGGGAGTTGATGTGAGGGGCCTACAGTGGCATGCAGGATCCAGATCATCCAGAGTCTTGAGGAGAGTGGGTAGGAGTTTTGATTGAGCAATAACTGGATCATTTTATGTAGGAAGTAACATGGTCTCTTTTTTTTTCTGACACCAGTTATTCCAGGCTCAGACAGGGCTAGAAATAGTGAGAAGGTCCCTTTTCACTACCCCTGCTTTCGTAGTGCTTGCCTTATGAGTTCTTTACTCTCCTTAGCATGTTCCCTTTCCTGTGTGAGCAAAGCTTCTATCAGTGCATATCAGTTTTTCTGCCCTTAAGGAGTGATATGAAAATGATTGTTAAGCAACTTGTCCAGGACATTCACACACCCCTCCTACACATATTCCTCATCAGGACCGCATAACAATACAGGCAACAAATGTAGGATTTCTGCTAGATTTTGCTGTTCCTTAGAATTCAAAATCAGAATGCAGGACTTGGATAAGTATAGAATTGCCACATAATCAGAAAAATATTGGTATGGTTCTTTGATTTTTGGTAGAGATTAATTCAGCGGACCATTTTGTTGTTCTTAGATGAAATTTAAATTTGAGCAGACCCTGATGTATCCAAAATTTTAAGACTTTGTCTCCAATTCATATTTGACAGGCGGACTTTATATAACAGAATGAAAGTAGGAAAGCTATTTCTGTCAAACAGTAAATCTTTCATTGATATATTGGGATTTTGGTTCTCCTCAACTCCATAATTCCTCAGACTTGAAACTGGAAAATTGTAACTCTTCACCCTATCTCCCTACACCTAATCTTTTGACAGGTCTTATACATCCCTCCACAGTTTCCCCCTACTTCATGACTTCCTTGCATTTTTTAGGAATTTTGCAGTAAGTAGTCTTCAAGGTACCTCCAGTCTTTATCTTCCTTCTCCAGTGAACCTACTCTAGAGTTAGATCCACTTTAGCGAGTCATTATTGCCTGTTAAAAGAGATACAGACCAGCTACTCATTCTGGTATTCAGACGATAGTGGCAGAAATAGCTGATTTTATATTTTTCATAATTTTTAATCAGTATATCATTCATATTCAGTATCTCTTATCCTGAATGCTTAGGACCAGAAATGTCTCAAATTTTGGAGCATTTCAGATTTTTTGGATTGGGATGCTCAGCCTATAGCTTAAAATAGTTAAAATTTTAAGCTAGATACATATTGTTTTACTTCTAAAAATTTTATACATGATTATGGGAGAAAAATATGTGAAATAAATAAATGATATATATTTTAATTAACTCATATAGTTTAATTGATGGATTTAGCAGTATAGTCATTCCATGAAAGAAAACTAAGATGTTTTGATGAAATATTTTCTTCTTTTATATGCAATAACAATTAATTTATTTGCTAGGTTTCTTTTTTTTTCTTTTTTTCTTTTTTGAGAAAGAAAGAATCAACTTTATTTACTTTTCATCTGGCCTTTGTTCCTCTGACACTTGGTTGTGTATGTGGTGCTGGGACTCAAACCCTGGTCCTCATGCATGCCAAGCAAGCACTCCAACCACTGAACCACCGCCCCAGCCCTAATTTTTAGTTTTTTAATATAGCTAAAATTCATTTTGACAATTTTTTTTAAAGAGAGAGGGACTGTAAGAAAGAAACAATTTTTTTTAAAAGAGAGAGGGACAGTGAGAGAGACAGAGAAAGAGAGAAGCAACTTTATTTAGTTTTTCACATGGCCTTAGTTGCTTCAATGCTTAATTGTGTACGTGGTGCTGGGGTTTGAACCCGGGTCCTCGTGCTTGTCAGGCAAGCACCGAAACTGCTGAGCCACCGCTCCAGCCCAAGAAACAATTTTTTATTTAGTTTTTCATATGGCTTTCATTGTATAACCTTCAAGCGTCAGAACAGATGTGAGCTCACCAACACAGCCAATCACAAAACACAGAGACTGCCAAAGCCTACCACTGCTGGACTCCCTCTGCAGGAGGGCAGGGGCTCCTGACATTTTCATTTCAGAAGCATTTCAGTCCCCTGGCTTGCTTTTGTTTTGCTTTCAAAATATAAAATACAAACATCTCTTTTGATTTTCTTGGAAGGGAATGGGTAGCCAACATTTGATCTCCAGAATTTGGAAGATGACACACAGTGGGGGAATTACGGCCCTTGAGTCTCAAAGCTTGGGAAACTTCACTAAGCATAATTCTGTCCATCTCCATCCATTTGATTTCGAAAGCTATAATATCGTCCTCTTTAATGGCCGAGTAGTAGTCCATAGTATATATGTACCAAAGCTTTTGTATCCACTCGTCAAGTGAGGGGCACCTGGGTTGGTTCCATAATCTAGCTATAGTAAATTGAGCTGCTAAAAACATTGATGAAGCCACATCGCTATAATACGCTGATTCTAAGTCTTTTGGGAAAATTCCCAGGAGTGGGATAGCTGGGTCATAAGGTGGTTCCATCCTTATTTTTTTGAGGATTCTCCACACTGCTTTCCATAGTGGCTGAACCAGTTTGCAGTCCCACCAGCAGTGTAGTAGTGTTCCTCTTTTCCCACAGCCCCTCCAGCATCTGTCGTTGTTTGTATTCTTCATTTTTGCCACTCTAACAGGAGTGAGGTGGTATCTCACTGAAGTTTTGATTTGCATTTCCCTTATAGCTAATGATGTAGAGCATTTTCTCATATATTTATGGGCTTTCTGAACTTCCACTGGAGAGAAGTTCCTTTTGAGATCTTTAGCCCATTTATCGATTGGATTGGATTATTTGCAAGTTTGGATTTTAGTTTCTTTAGTTCCCTATATATTCTGGATATTAGCCCTCTGTCCGAGGTGTAGCAGGCAAAAATTTTCTCCCATTCTGTAGGTTCTCTCTTGATGCTCTTGACTAGATCTTTAGCTGTGCAGAAGCTTTTTAGTTTAATTGCATCCCATTCATTTAATTTTGATTTTACAGCATGTGCCATAGAAGTTTTGTTAAGGAAGAAGCTGCCGGCTCCTATAAGGTGTAGTGTTGACCCAACTTCTTTTTCTAGTAAATTTAAAGTTGTAGGCTTAATATCCAGGTCTTTGATCCATTTTGATTTAATTTTTGTGCAGGGCAAAAGATAAGGATCCAGCTTCAATTGTCTACAAATGGCAGTCCAGTTTGTCCAACACCATTTGTGGAACAGGCTGTCTTTCATCCACACTATACTTTTTCCCCCTTTATCAAATATCAAATAGTTAAAGATATGGGGGTTTGTCTCAGGATCTTCTATTCGGTTCCACTGGTCTTCAGTTCTGTTTTGATACCAATATCATGCTGTTTTTGCTACTACAGCTCTGTAATATAATTTCAGGTCAGGGATTGAGATGCCCCCTATTTCTTCTTTTCTATAGAGTAGTGTTTTGGCTAGTCTGGGTCTCCTGTTGTTCCATATGAACTTGAGAATTGCTTTATCTATATTTCTGAAAAATGCTGTAGGTATCTTGATGGGGACTGCATTGAATCTGCAAAGGGCTTTGGGTAGAATGGCCATCTTTATTATATTGATTCTGCCTAACCATGAGCATGGAATGTTTTTCCATCTGCTCAGGTGTTTTCTATAATTTCTTTTTTTAGTGTTTGATAATTTTCTTTGACTAGGTCTTTAATATCCTTTGTAAGGTTAATGCCCATGAGTTATGAATTTTTAAAGAGTAGATTTTGAATCAAGAAATCATGAGTGACTAAATAGTTGTATCTTTACAGCCTTCTGTCTTCCCTCCCCACTTTTTAAATGAAAAGTTTGGCTGTTTTTAAACTGATATAAAGTATTGTTAGTTTAGCTTCTTTTTAAAAAAAAAAAAAGCTATCTGTACTACTTTTGGAGTTTTTGTCTTTTCTTAAACACTCAATTATCATTCTGATGGCTTTCATACAGGTTTTTGTTGTTGCTTGTTTGGAGACTAGGTCCACATAGTTGCCCAGGTAATCCTCCTGCCTCAGCTTCCTGAATAGCTGAGATTGCAGGAGGATTACCACCTAAAGACAGCTACTAGCCCAGAGATTTTTAAATGAGAGTGTGTTTAGTCTTGTCTTCTCAAATAAGCTGTCAGCTCTAAATCCCATTTTATGATGTGCAAGTGATTTCAGTATGTTCTAGAATTATGTAACCAGTATAAATAGATCTCATTTTCTCTTTCATGATTTCTCTTTCTCTTGTCCCTATCCTCTTCCCTTTCTTCTGTTCCAAAATATAAAAAAGGGTCAGTGTGTAATATCTACTTTTTTAGTTCCTTTTCATTATTATTTTGAGATAGGGTCTCACAAATAGCACAGGGCCTTGCTAAGTTGCTGAGGCTGGTTTCAAACTTGGCAGTTAATCATCCTGCCTCTGTTTCCTGAGTTGCTGGGATTACAGACCTGAGTCACCTTGCCCTGCTTAATACCTTCTTTTTAACTAATACTTTCCATAAGCATTTATTGAGCAGCTATTCTATGTCAAAACATTATACTAAAAATTATGGTAAAGAAAGGAAATATCTAGTTTCAGACAATTAAAATGGTGTATCTTAGAGCTACTCTAGGAATAGTTAAGCAGTCACTTAAACCCAATCAGAAATGGTCAGGCAAGACTTCCTTTCACCGTCAACTTAATAGAAGGTTGATATTTGAAACCTAGTCACATCTATTTTGCAGTTTTAGAGAACTGTTAAAAGTATAGCTTATGTTTCACCAGTAGCACATCCATAACAATATAAGCACAGGAAAAAAATCTTGAGAAAAACCATAGATATCTCTCCCCAAGACATGTATATAAGCCAGAAATCATTTTTGTAATTGACATGAATGCAAGCAGTACAGATGCAGTGATATTAGGTAAAAGTTTTTAGTTTCTACTTCCTTGACTGTTTAACATGTTTAAGACCTTTTTTTTTAAGAGAGAAGGACAGTGAGAGAGAGAGAGAAAGAATCAATTTTATTTATATTTTCATGTGGCCTTTGTTGCTCCAACTCTTCCCCTAATAATAAGGCTATTAAATTAAAAAACAAAATGCCATCATGAATTTAAAGGAATCACTGTTCTCATTGGTGTTAAAAAAAGAAAAAAAGCAAGCCTATTTACTTTGCCCTGCTTCCTTTCATGTGTTTTATGCTGGTACAGTCATACTGGTTGTTGAATGCTGAGCTACATCCTTACTGGTTTGTAGAGAACTGCAGCCTTAGGCTGTCTGGATGAACCACCACAGCATGCTTCACCCCATGCACTGTATCCCTGAATCCCCACAGTTCAGCAATTAAAAGGTTATCTCCAGGCATAGCTAGCGGCCCTTAGGGCCCTTCTTCACTACTTTTGCATCCATACTGATTGCTGGTACATGGGCCATCGCCACTGTTCAGTTATTTTGAATATTTCCCTGATTTTCTGATTGTCGTGAGTAAATCGTTGTTTTATCAGAGTTTGCCTTCTGCTATCTGGAGTAATCAGATGACTGTAGCATACCTGCATTGCTTTTTTTCTGTAGGACTTTGTAAAAATTGAGAGTTTTATTAGTTTCTGAATAAGCCCAGAATGCCATCATACTATAATTTTAATAGTCTATTAAACCGCACTGCATTTTCCCCCTGGTTTCTCTCAGTGTTGACAGTTCCACCTAATTCTCTTCTTCTCTTTCATTCCTTTTAGTTCGCTTTGCACCATATAGACCTCCAGATATCTCCCTGAAGCCACTGCTCTTTGAAGTGCCCAGCATCACTACCGAGTCTGTGTTTGTTGGCCGGGATTGGGTTTTCCACGAAATAGATGCTCAACTTCAAAGTTCAAATGCCAGTGTGAACCAAGGAGTGGTGATTGTGGGAAACATTGGGTTTGGCAAAACTGCTATCATCTCTAGGCTGGTGGCCCTCAGCTGCCATGGTACACGGATGAGACAGATCGCCTCAGACAGCCCACATGCCTCCCCAAAACGTATGTATTCCTTTTTAAAGAGCTCCCTACTTCCTTGGCTCTGAAAATTTTTTCTGACGTTTATATTTGGTGATATAGCCTTTTATTTTTAATTTGTAAAATCTGACTTGCACATGATAACCATTACTCAGAATTGAGAGAAAGAATGTAATCTCTGTACATCTAACACACATATCAATAGTTGCCTAAGTGTGACTAAGAAAATCTTTCTCATGAAATAAATTTATGACTCTTCCCGCTGGCTGTATGGCTGGTCTGTCCTTTGGATAATGAGTACAGCACTTGCCTGTAGAGCCATTTGCATCCGTCACTGTCAGATTTTGCTCAGCCTGTGCCCATTTCTTCTTGTTACATGCCAGCACAATCTGTTTTCACCCTTCCTTTCTTTGCTGTTTATGTCAGTGTTGCACAGCTTGGACTTGAGCTTTATTGTGTTCTTGAAGGGTTTTTCCTGCTTCCTTGTAAAATGATGTTGAGTTCTCATTTGTCTTCTTTTATCACAAGCTTAATAATAACCACCAGTCTCTTGTTTGTTTATTTTTAAAACATTCATATGGTATTTATATATGACAGTTTCTAAGAGAGCTTTACAAAAATTAATTCATCCAATCCAATCCTTTTATCAGCTCAGTGAGGTAGTTCCTGTTGTCTTCATTTCACAGGGAAGTTATCTGGAGCTCAGGTTAAATAAACCTTCCAGGTTTTAGAGCCAATAAATGGTGAAAATAAGCCATCTAGTTTCAAAGACCCATTTTCTTATTCATTTTTCTTTGCAGCATCTCCTTAGTGGTGAAACTCACTCAATAAAAGGTTGTGTTTAAATGTTTTTCCTACATACATCATATGTATAGCATCAATCTACTTGGTTTCTGTTAATTATGAGAAAGAAAAAAAAGGAAGCTGTGGTTTTACTACTCCAAATCAATAATCAACTGGCCTACCACACTTTCAGATAACCTCTAGAAATGGTTTGTATGAGATCATAAGTAGTCATGGGGTCTGAAAATAGGAACTCACTGAATACCCTCCAGACATTCTGGCTTCCCACTGGAACTAGTTAGCAGCCTTACATCAAAAAGGATGTCTAGCCTGAAAAAGAGGCACTAACTTCTAAGAAGAAAATCAGGTGAAAAAAAAAATACCCTCTTTACCAGAGTATGATACGAAATGTTATAAAAGAATTCTCATGTTAAGGGGAAAATCATGCTTAGATTCTAAATGAAGCTTTTCTTTTTTTTTTCCTTTCCTTTTCTTTTTTTTTTCAAGGAGAGTTAATTTTATTTTTTCATCTGGTTTTTGTTTTTGCTTCACTTAGTTGTGTATATGGTGCTAGGGATTGAACCTGGGTCCTCATGCATTCTAGCCAAGCACTCTACTGCTGAGCCACCTCTACAGCCCCTAAATGAAGATTTTCTAAAATAGCTTGACATAATACAGTGGGAGTCAGGAACCCAGGATTTGTACCCCAGCACTCAAATTGACTGCACTACTTTGTGAACTTGAGAATTTTACTTTATTAACATCTCAGTTTTATCATCTGCAAAATGAAATATGACTAGTTGATCCTTAAGATTGCTTCTGTGCTAAAATTGTCTTCATAGTTGAAAGTAAATTTCCACACTTGTTCTAGTGTTTTCCTTTAAGTGTTTAAAATTAATCACATGAAACTGCTTCTTATCTGAGCAGTTCAAGAGGTGAACTATTTTAGTATGTCAGAAAGAAAACCAGATAGCTAATAGTCTCTCTGACTCCTCTGTATATCACTGTTGCAGATAACAGTGTAAAATCATGCATGACAGAAGATAAATCCAAAGGGCAAGAAGAGCTGCTTTCTCAGAAAGCAAAGGTACCTGGAAATCCTCCATAAGTCTGGGAGAGCAAGAGTTAGTTGAAAACAACTTCTGTGCTCCCCAAAGCAGAGATTCTGTGAAGTTAATTCATTAAGTTATTCTCTAAAACTCTGTTGCTTTTTATTTCTGAGAATCTCCAAAAAACACTGGGACACTCCCTACTCATGAGATAAATGCCCAATATTGAGACTATCGAATTGGCCTAATAGTGAACTTTCAAAACTTGGAAAAGCATCTGTGAGAGTAGTGCATGCCTGTAATCCCACCTTCTTGGGAGGCTGAGGCAGGGGATTGCAAGTTCAAGACCAGCCTAAGAAACTTAGCAAAATATGGTTTCAAAAAATAAAAAGGGATGGGGATGTAGCTCAGTCAGTGGTAAAATGCCCTGGGTTCAGTCCCCAGTACTGAAAAAAAAGTTCTTGAAAAGGAGTCAGGAGAGATACAGTATGTGGTGATATATCTTTTATAATTACATAGAAGTAGTGTTGCCTTATATACAATAATTATTGTTGGAATCTGATGATGTTCAAACTACATTCTACCATTACCATCTTAACAGAACTAGTAGTCCGTAAAGAAGAGTCAAGAAGACTAAGTAACTGATATAATACAGCTATTTTTGAGCATAAATCTGCTATCATATGAGCTGGCACTTAAAAGGTTACAGCAGCAGATTTTTCATTAGTAAATAGGAATGATGTCAGAGGATTGGCTTAATTTTTTACAGAGTTTAACTTACATTAAACTTCAATAGATTTATTTAGGATCCCACTGACTTTCCTAATCCTTGGTCATTGGTATCAAAGATGTAATTGTAGTAATAATGAAAATAAATGGCAAGTTATGGTGACTTTTGGCTCCTCCCTTCCCCTCATGTGTGTGCATATGCACTTTCTCCCTCCCTCTCTCTCTCTCTGTCTCACTCTCTCTCTCTCCTCCCTTTCTCTTACCTCTTCTCTCTCCATCATCTGTTGTTCGTTTTTCTGCCTCCTTAGCACTGAACCAGTACTCTGCAGAGCTATGAACAGTTGAGTCTGCAGTACATCATTGCCTGATTCTCCTCCACAGTCCCTCAGCCTGCCCACTCATTGTCATTTCCATGGTAAGGTACAGAAAAAAACGTCAAAGCAGGCAATAACCACCCTGTCATCCACCTTTCTACCTACTTTCCCAAATCTGACTTCTCCAATCATTCTCTGCCATGTCACCTACCCCACCCAAACATAAACACACACACATACAAAGAACAAAAAACATTTTGTGAATATTTACGTAAGTATAGCTGTTATATAATTCAGACATTGTTAACTACACATACTCTCAATGCAGTAGTTAGAGAAGTTCTAATACAAAACTAATCTTTCCTGTCACTAAGAAGTACCAGTGTAGTTACTTGGGTTTGGCATTAACCAATAGCTGCCAGATAGCTGCTCAGTAAGCAATCCCTACCCTTTCTACTCTGCTCATTTCATAAGTCTGTTTTGCTGTTTTGATGTGCATACTGACTAACGCCTACCAATCAACTTTTATTGCTACCGTTCTCTGAATATCAACTACAAAATAAGGCACTGACACAAAAAGTGGGCATCTCCAAAAGGGAATTGCTAGAAATCAGAATATTTGGATAATAATTACCCACAAAATCAAATTCCAGACAAAAGGGATGGAGTGGGGGTAAAAAACAATCACTAAGAATAATACAATGACAGATAATCACTGAACTTTACCTCAATTCAAAACACCATGGATTGCTTCAGATTTTTTTACAGTGCCATCTCCTATACCCACCACCCTGCTATTTTTAAAAACTCTATTTAGTAACCAAGGAATCTACTTCACCAGTTGGATGGATGAAATCAAAATTCACTCTTACTGGTAGGGAGTTAAATGAAGACTACCTTCCTCTATTCCTTCTTTTCAATAGATATTGGCCATCAAATAACAATTTCAAATATTTATCTCAGTGCCTGGGTTTGTTATATGTTCTTATTTATAAATATGGTTTGTAATTTCTAGTGGTGATTAAGAATGTATTTTATAATTAAGGAGCAAGTAGGATTTTTTAATTTATTCTTTTAGAACTATAATTTTCAGCCTGTACAGTTCACCCATTTGAAGTGCTCAGTTTATTTATTTATTTTTAAAGAAAGAGGGGACAGTGAGAGAGAGAAGCGATCTTTAGTTTTTCATGTGACTTTCATTCCTCAGACACTTCGTTGTATTTGTGTCCTTGTACATTCCAGGCAAGCACTGTAACTGCCAAGCTACTGCTCCAGCCCCTGAAGTTCTCAGTTTAGCTAGTACAGCAATCACCACAGTCTAATGTTAGATCATTTTTATCCCACTAAAAGAAATCCGTGACTCTTAGTCATAAACCCCTGTCTGGAGCCCCTACCTCCAGCCCCAGGAAACCCCTAGTTTACTTTCTGTCTCATGGAATTCCCTATTTTGAGCATTTCATATAATCATTCATGTGGTCTTTGACTGACTTCTTTGACAGAATAAGATTGTCAAGGGTCATCTATGTTGTAGCTGTATATCTCATTTCTTTTTATTGTCAAGTGGAATGCATCATATGGCTATAATGCTTTTAACCCATTCATCAGTTGATTGACATTTGAGTTATTTCTGTTTTTGGCTGTTGTGATCATGTTTCTCTCAACATTTGTGTACAATTTTTTGTGTACATATATGTTTTTATTTTTCTTGGGTATATAGCTTAGAGGGTCATTGCTGGGTCATAGAACAAATGTAATTAACAAATCTTCCTTTAGTTTAGGGTTGTATGATTATCTAATGCAAATATTTTGTCTTTTTAATCCAGATGTAGATGCCAACAGAGAGTTGCCCCTCACACAGCCACCTTCAACCCACTCATCTATCACTAGTGGAAGCTGCCCAGGAACTCCAGAAATGCGCAGGCGGCAGGAAGAAGCTATGCGAAGATTAGCCTCACAGGTACAATAGAATTCCCAAATTGGGGACATTCGAGAGCCTTTTGAACATGAAGGCAAAGGTAGGGAGAGCCTTGGCAAAGTGAAAAAATTTATGTGAAGGTATACTATGAGAACATGGAGATAAGTTTCTGGGGTTTTTTTGTTTGTTGGTTTGTTGATTTGTTTGTTGTTATTCCTAGAAAAATACCTTACTATGATGGATCACAACCTTAGCGTTGTAAAGACTTAGAATTAAAGTCCTCTGGGAAAGGATAAGGAAGTAAAACCTCAGTGAAGTTATGTGGTTTACTCAAGATCAGAGTATAAGTGATCAATATTTTTTTTACTTTTATTTCTATCTCAAAACTCTTCTTTTGGACTCTACTGTCCAAAATACTTTTTCATGTTTGGGTTTGAAATTTCTATTTTTCTCAAAGTACCATAGGTACATAATTAATCAAGCAATGCTCAAAACAAGCAATTTGATTGCTCTACCCAATCCATCTGCTCCTCAAAAACAGCCACTTTAAATTCTGAGGGCATTTTTCTGATTTTCTACTTCCATATTTCTAAAAATACTCATACACTTCTCTAACTTTTCTTATTCATTTATGCATTATCGTTTGCTTATTAGAGATGATAAGGATAGCTCTTTCACTTTCCTCCAGTCACCCTCACAGTACAGTTACATCATGATCTTTAACCGAATCCCTATTACAGTATTTCCAGCATTAATACTGTGCAATCATGATTCACTCTGGAGCCAACAATAACATTTCTTTCTGGAACATTTTTTTTCATGGGATTCATGAAGTGACTCATTTTAAATTTTTTTTCTTCAAATCTTTGACTAAATTGTTTCATAACCCTTACTATAATTTTATCAAATGCCTCTCAGTGTCACTTTCCACATTTATCAGGTACATCCTCCTGCCCCAGATATCCATCCTAACCCTCACAAGGTGCAGTCTAGACCTAGGATGCTCTTAAGGTTTGCCACCTACTTTTTATCCTGAAAGTTCCCATCACTTTTCTATATTTGATCACGAGTCATCTTCTATCTTTATTTTATTTCTCATTTTGGTAGAGCAGATCCTCCAGTATTGAACTAAGTTTTTTGAGACCTAGTATTTCTTTATTCTGTACTCATACTCTTTTCTGTTTGTTTGACATTTCATTCTAGATTAAAAATTGTTTTGGGCTGGAGAGGTGACTCATTGATGAAGCACTTGCCTGGCATGTGTGAGGACCCGGGTTCAACCTCTAGCACCACATACACAACTAAGTGGAGGAAAAACAAAAACTGATGAAAAAATAAAATTCTGCCCTCCCCCTCAAAAAAATATATTTTCTGTCAGAATTTTGAAGACCTTGCTTCATTGTCTTGTGCTTCCAAAATTGCTATTAAATAATCTGATATTATTCTTATTCAAAATCCGTTTTTCTCTCCAGAAGCTTTTAGGATCTTTTTATCATCATTGTTCTTGGATCTTTATTCATTTTTTGTTTTTACATAGCAAGCCCTGGAGATATCATTTAATTTTGGAAATGCTTTTGTATTATTTATTATGAATAATTTACTCTGTTCTCTCCTTCCTCTGTTCTTTCATGTACTGTTACTCTAGTTTTCTTAACTTTTCTTTCCTGTTTTCCGTACTCTGGTTTTTGGGTTTTGGTTTTGGTTTTGGTTTTTTCATCCACTTTTGGTAGATTTCTTCAACGTTACCTTCCAATCCTTTTACAAAAAAAAAAAAAAAAAAAGGTATTTTGGCTCTCATTGTTTTAAATTAATTTCCAGTATATCTTTTCCTGCAGTTGTCCCTTTCTGTTTTAGCATCCTGTTCATGTTTTCTGCATGCAATGTATTATTCTCTTTTCCTTGATGAGTAGGCACCAAAAAACTGATTGGAAGTTTGCGTGTTCAGACAAACTATTGGAAATACCAAAACATCAGTTTCTACAAGTTTTTCTTTATACAGTTCATTTTCTCTATCAATGAATCTTCCAGTCCTGGAGCTGGGCAGAAGGGGGCTAGGGTTTCACATTCAGTATGCAGACTTCACTGAAAGTTTTCAGTGCTGTACCTAATCCCTACCTTGTTCTATGTTTGGTCCCTAAGTCTAGATTCTCTCCTGTTTAACTTATCTAGTAAATATAATTCCCTTTCCTGAGGATATTGGGGATTATCATGTGACTGGAAGGGTGTGGGGATGGAGATCTGCAGATGGAAATTTCACAGAAATTCCATCTTCAGTTCCCTTCTTTTCCCTCTTCCTCCACTGTGCCTGGTGTTTTGAATTCCTGTGGTTTTCTGAATAGTGTGGGGTATTAATGTCTTCAGAAAAGAAATTAAGCTTATTTTTATATAACTGAGGGCAAGAAACAGTATTCCCCCAGCTTACATTATTAATTATCCCTACTGATTAGTACAACACTCATCTGCAAATGAGCGTTTGTAAACATCAGAAATTTTACTCAATTCATTGCTCACTCATTGTAACTTTAAGAGACATCTTTTCTCCCTAAATATTCTCCGTGTAAAAGGTCTCCAGTCTCTTCTTTTTTAGAACAAGTAGAATAAATATTATAGAAATACATGACTGCTGAGGAGTTTCCAGAGTTAGTCTTTCAGTTATCCACTTAGAATATAACTTTGGGGCTGGAGAGGTGGCTCAGTGGTTACTCTCTTTCTCACTGTCCTTCTCTCTTAAAAAAATTGTACAAAAAGTGTCTCCTTAGATTATAATTGATGTTTATGTTCAACATTCAGAATATATTTAATGTTGTGCTAGGCATAGTAGCACATGCCTTTAATCCCAGCAACATGAGAGGCTGAGGCAAAAGGATCACAAGTCTGAGGCCAGCCTCAGCAACTTACCAAGACCCTATCTCAAAATTTTGAAAAAGGACTGGTGATCTCTCTCTGGAGGTCTGAGAGAACTACTGCTGTTCTGGTCCCTTGCCTGCCATTTTACACCTCTCCAGGCTTCAATGTTCTCATCTATAAAATAGGAATAATAGAATTCATCAATGTGGGTTATCATGTAGACATGAAAATGCCCTATAAACCTTAAAGCCATTTAGAACTTTTAAGGAAAAAGGGGACAGTGAGAGAGAGAGACAGAGACAGAGAGAATCAATTTTTATTGAGTTTTTCACGTGGCTTTCATTGCTCTGACATTTAGTTGTGTACGTGGGTGCTGGGGTTTGAACCTGTGTACTTGTGCGTACCAGGCAAGCGCCGTAACCACCCAGCCACCTCTCCAGCCCCTTTTCTAGAGCTTTTTCTTTGAAAATTAACACTGAAATTTATACTCAGATCCAGATTTCTTCTACATTCAGGATATTGAATATGGTGGAGGGAACCTTGTGCATTTATCTTTTTCAGTACTTTTTATCTGCCATTTCCACTAGAATGAGTCAGAGTTTAAATGTTCACTGCTGTATCTTCAGCTTCTAGAGCAATGCTTGGCACTTAAATATCTGTTAGATGAATGAAAGAATTCTGTTCACTACACTAAAGCCTGAGTAGTCCCTAA
Source organism: Aplodontia rufa (assembly GCA_004027875.1). Lineage (NCBI taxonomy): Eukaryota > Metazoa > Chordata > Mammalia > Rodentia > Aplodontiidae > Aplodontia > Aplodontia rufa. The sequence continues at coordinate 15,045 of PVKS010016062.1, forward strand.
ATCATATTTGTTTTTACTACTTAGGGCCAGCAAATGGCTCAATGTTGCCCTAAAGTGTAACCCAAACTCTCCTCTTAAAATATCACATGAACTGTAACAAAAGTGCCTTTGCTTTCACATATCTAGCTCCAGACTAGATATTTTGAAACAGATAATTCTTTGCAGGAATGGGGGATGTCAGTATGTCGGTATTGTCCTATGTATTGTGAGATGTTAGCCCTATCCACTACCCCTAATATTCTCTCAAACCCCTATTATGAGAAACAGAAACGTCTCCAGACATTGCCAAATGTTTCCTGGGAAGCAAAACCACTTGTTGAAAACCTAGCATTACCAACTCACATTCTAGCCACACTAAAATTAATTTCATTTCCTTGAAAGTGTAAATCTTGGTCTTGCCTTAGGGTTTTTGGACATCCTGTTCCCTCTACCTGGAACACTGACACACTCAGATTCACCCCCATCTCTCTTAATATCTCATCTCAAGTATCACTTCTTCTGTGAAAACTTCTCTGGCTACCTTCAGTTACCTTAAGGTACCGCTGCTTTGTTTCACCCCAGCACTCCACATTTCCTTTTTTATAATACTTAACTCATTATTTTTATAACTTGCTGTTTTAGTCAGCTTTTTCACTGCTGTCACTGAGAGACCCAACAAGAACAATATTAGGAAGAAAAGTTTATTTGGGGGCTCACAGTTTCAGAGGTCTTAGTCCATGGAAGGCCAGCTGCATTCCTTGGGGCTTGAAGTAAGGCAGAACATCATGGTGCAAGAGTGTGGCAGAGGGAATCAGGTCAAGGCTTGGCTCTAGGAAGCAGAGAGAGAGAGAGTTCCACTCACTAGATAAAAAGCATACCCTAAAGGTACACCCCCAGTGACCCACCTGCAGCCACACCCTACTGCCTTCAGTTGCTAGTTAATCCCTAACGGGATTAACTCACTGAGAGGGTTAAGGGTCTTCTAACCCAATCATTTCACCTCATCCTTTTTTGTGTTGTCTCACATATTGAGGTTTTTGGGAATACCTTTTATACAAACCTTAACACTATCTTTTTTTTTTTCAGGGCTGAGGACCAAACTTGGGGCCTTGCGCATGCTTAGGCAATCTCTCTGCCACTGAGCTAAATCCCCAACCCCAACACTTTCTTAATTGCCTGTCTTTGCCATGGACAGCTATAGAAATGAGAATTATGTATGAAATAAAGACTCAAAGAGATAATGTGGATACAAGGGCGGCTGGGGAATATGCTCTTAAGGCAACTCTACCCACTTAGCTCTCACCACAGTATTTATTGAGTTGAAACAAAACATATAGAAATAACTTTCAAGGAATTCTCAGAGAACACAGAGATTCAACCTAACCAACATAACCTTGAGCATGAAAAAGGGTGCAGCTACATTTCTAAGGAAAATTCTAGGAAACAGGCATAGGCTATAGAATCTGCTTTGTGAGCTTAAAAGTCAAGCAATATACATATCTAAAGCATAGCTGTTATCTGGGGTCTGTGATGGTCTTCAAACATCTTAGGTGCATCTGCAGAGTGCTTGTAGTCACTCTTCCATCTGACATCCCACAATGTGTTCTATCAGGCTGTCATCTGATTACCTTAATGGTCATATCTGCAACATTTCCCCCTTATGTTTTTGTTTAAGAGCCACAAGCACCAGCCAAGGAACTTCTTTTTTTTTTTTTTTTTTAAGAGAGAAGGACAGTGAGAGAGAGACAGAGAGTATCCATTTTTATTGAGTTTTTCACATGACTTTCATTGCTCTGACACTTCTCTGACACATAGTTGTATATGTGGGTGCTGGGGTTGAACCCATGTACTCATGCATGCTGGGCAGCACCATAACCTCTGAGCCACCACTCCAGCCCCCCAAGGAACTTCTTGTTGTATAGACTTTATTGGTTTCCATCCAAGCTGACAGACTACACAAATAACATAGAATAAAAGAATTGTAAAAATAATTAAACCAATTAATCCCCATACATGTGTAGAGAAATATTTAAAGGGACTTAGGCTAGAAATCATCTAAACTGTAAAGAACAGCAGGGATTATATTTTCAGAACCTAGCACAGTGCCTAATATATAATAGAAGTTCAATTTATATTTGTGAATGAATATAAATACCAGTATTTTCTATTATGAAATCTTAGGGCATCTAATTAGGTACTTACTCATAGTAATGGTTTATAACCAGTGTATTATGTCAAATATGAATCAGATTCATGTACCTCAAGAAGAAATCTTGGTAGAGTTTGGAATTCTACTAGTCCTGAGATAGAAGTTTCATAAACTATTGATTAAATATACTTACTTATCGATCAAATACACTTATTTATTATATTTAATCAATCATTTGTTTAATCATCATTCACTGATCAGATATACTTTTTAATCTATTGACTTATTGATTAAATGTTTTTATGATAGTTTATTGATTAAGCTATTGATTAAATACACTTCATTTTGTGTCAGATGTACTTCTATAGGAATCTAGATGGACTAAGTAAATTAGTCACTTTCTTTTAAAGATTTTTACTTGATATTGGTCCTAATTTCCTTTGGCTCAAGTAATCTATAAGTGAATAGTAATGATCTACAGGATGCAGCTATTTGGGTCTAGAATTATAACAAAGCTAAACATTACACTGAGCTCTGCTACAACTAATTAAACAATAGAACTCTAACGACCCAACATTGAGGTGTACTATAAAGTCTCTGTAATCAAAACAGTGTGGTATTGGTATGTGAGCAGAGGAATAGAACAGAAAATTCAAATATGTATGGATATTTAGTATACAATAAACACAACATCTTAGGTCACGAGAGTGAAAATGGACTTTTTAATTAAATGGTGCTGGTACATCTAAGTGACATACCAGAGACCAATTAGACTATTTACTCCAAGTGGAGCAGGGATCCAAATATAAAAAATGAAGCCATACAAAAACACTGAAATCATACAAATAAAGTAAAAATATAAGTGATTTTCTCTTTGATCTTGGTGAAGGAAAAGACTTTCTGAGATCTAAATTTAGAAGAATAGAAGAAGAGATTGATAAATTTGACTTGAAAAAATTTTTATGATATATGACCAAAAAACACTAGAAATAAAGTCAAAAGAAACCTGATAACTTGAAAGAAAATATTCACAAAATACCCTCAAATCACAGGTAACAAAAATAAAAATAGACAAATGACTTAGGATCAAATGAAAAGCTTCTACTTAACAAACAATTAACAACGTGAAAAGACAAACTACAGACTGGGAAAAAATATATATAAACCAGACATCTGATAAAAGGTTAATATCCTTGGTACCTACAAGTCCTCCTAAGACCCATGTGTTAAAGGCCTAGTCCTCAGCTTGGCACTATTGGGAGATGGTGAAAACTTGTAAGAAGTAGAGTCTAGTGAGAGGTCTTCTGTTCATGATGGGTGTACATTTGAAGGGGAGTGAAACTCCAGCTTCTTCCTCATTCTCTTTTTGCTTTCTGGTCATGAGCTGAGTAGTTTTGTTCCACATTGTATTTTCACCATGATGTGCTGATTGACATAGGACTAAAGGAAGAAGGCCAATCATTCATGAAACCTCAAATTAAGCCAAAATAAACCTCTTCTCTTTATAGGTTTATAATCTTGGGTATTTGAGTAACAGAAAGCTGACTAACAGATCTGAACAGATATTTCTCACAAGAAGACATACACATGGCCAAAAGATACATGAAAAAGATGCCCGGCATCACTAATAATTGGAGAAATGCAAATTTAAAACCATAATGAGATGATTTTGTACCTGTTATAATGGCTTTTATCAAAAAGATGAAAGAAAAGTATTGGGAAGGATGTGGAGAAAAGGAAGCACTTGTACACTGTTGATGGGAATGTCAGTTAGTGCAGTCATTGTGGACATTATAGAAAACTATGTGGCAGTTCTTCAGAAAACTAAAATAAAAACAGGCCTGGGACTTTAGGTGTAGCTTTATGGTAGTGCTTGCCTGACATGCACATGCCCCTGGTTTATAAAAAAGGGAGAGGGCTGGGGATTTATCTCGGTGATAGAACACTTCTGGGTTCAATTATCAAAAACAAAAAAGAAAAGAAACCAAGCGAAACCTTAGAACTTTGATCAGGTGAATAAGGTCAACCTCGCCAATAACAAGACATGCCAACATTAAGAACCCTACGACACGATCCACCAAGAAAGGTACAACACTGTTTTTGTGGTATTCCTGCCCAGAAGAGTTTCAGACCATCAGAAAACATGAGGCAAACGCAAACTGAGAGACATGCAGTGAGGTAACCAAGCCCCTCAGAAATCAAGGTTGTTAAGAAGAATGACTGAGGATTTCACAGATGAGAGAAGTCTAAGGGGAAGTAACTAAATGCCATTGGGGGTCCAGGAAAGAATCCTGAAGAGAAATGGTCATAACAGAAGAACTACAAACTTGAGTAACATCTTTAGGTAATATTATTGTGCCACTCTTAATCTACTGGTTTTTGGTAATTACACTACAGTTATGTAAAATGCTAATAATAAAGGGATGCTAGATGAAGAAACTCTCTGTACTACTTTTGCAACACTTCCGTAAGTCTAAAATTAGTTCAAAGTACAAAGCTAAAAATTAAAAGTCCTATCCCACCCCCCCTCCAAAAAAAGACTCCAAGCTGGAAAATTACTGAGACTGAGGTAGAACCTAACCCTGGGTCTATTCTTAGCCTTCTAGTCTCAGAATGAAGATTAGAATCAGAATTGAAGGACAAGAGAAAGTAGTTATTTACCATGAGCCTCCAGGTCCCTAGAAATATTAAAAACCAAACATTAACTTAAGAGTTGAAGGTTGTGCTGACTAGGAAATCAGTCTGGCAGTGGTGAGGGAGGAGAAATATATCAACAGAGTGATGAAGAGGAGACAAGGCGTAGAAGGATGAGAGCAGGTGCAAGGAAAGGGCAATTGCACCTCTAAGAGTTACAGATGCTAGTTAAGAAAACCAGATTTTTCTGTACATATGAATACCAATATTTAAAAATGTCCTTTCTTAATGGGAGATTAGCTTAATCCTGTCACAGCTGTTCATTGGAAATAGAAAATGGTCTGTGGAGTTCAAAGGCTTGGGGATTTTAACACAAGCTTGGCAGATTTGCTACCACCCAATCCCTTTGATGAAGTTTTTGATAAATCTTATAATTTCTTAGATACAACATTAAAAGAAAAGATTTTATATATACGTTATATTGACCTCCAGTTTTTTTGTGTACATAGTCTACCAATGTTCCTCTTTCTTCTTCCTTCACAGGAGTGAATTTATTCAATGTATTCCAAAGAATTAACAAAACACTAGCCAAGTCAGATGTTTTGTATACAGTTCTTTTAATGAAAAGTTTAGAGATTTAAAATAAGAAAACAAGATGGAAAATATTAGTAATATAAAAAATAGTAGCCAAAAATCAATTTTATACAAGTCATTTTGAAAACTGAGAATTCACCAAGGAAAGCTTTTACCTGCTGATTTATTGGGGATAGACTACTTCTAACCATTTCCGAGAAACTGTGATAATAATGTCTATGAATGAGTAGACATGATAACTTCCTTGAAGCTGTAGAGAATACTTCATAAATCTATCACTAAGCATTGGTACAGTAGCAGGCTGGGAAAAAAATCTACATTTCCAGGCTTGTTGGGGGTTTTGTTGTGTTCTGTTCTGTTTTTGTATGCGTGTGGTACTGGGGATTAAACCACAACCTCATGAATGCTAGGCAAGTGCTCTACCACTGAGCTACATCCCAGCCCTTTTTATTTTTTCATTTTGAGATAAGGTCCTGCTAATTTTCCAAGGCTGGTCTTGAACCTGGAATCTCCTGCCTCAGCCTCCTGAGTAGCTAGGATTACAGGCATGCATCCTATGTAATTGCAGGTAATATCAATAGAAAATTTTGGGGAAGTAGAAATGTTTATGATAGATGCATGTACGTATACATACTACATAGCTGCTTTGTAATGTCTAATAAATAAGCTTTTTTGAGTCACATTGCATATCTCAGGAAGATGTTGAATGGTTTTTCTGCATGAATTTTGCAAAGGAATCAAGACTTTATATTTGGAATGCCAAAGAAATATTAAAAATTAAAAGAGGGGGCTGGAGTGGTAGCTCAGTGATTATGGCGCTTGCCTGGCATGCACGAGTATGAAAATTTGAACCCCAGCACCACGTACGCAACAAAGTTTCAGAGCAGCACATGAAAAGCTAAATAAAAAATAAAATCAATTCTCTCTCTCTCTCTTTCTCTCTCTCTCCCCCTCTTCCTCTCTCTCCTCTCTCACTGTCCCTCTCTCTTTAAAAAAAAAAAATTAAAAGAGAAGTAGTGGGGCTGGAGCCATGGCTTAGTGGTAGAGTGCTTGCCTGGCATGCACAAGGACCCTGCTTTGAACCCCAGCACCATGTACACAACTAAGTATGGAGAAAACTAAAAAACTAGATGAAAAAATAAATAAAACTCTTTCTCTCTTTCTCTCCCTCTCCCCCTTTCTCTCTCTGTCACGCTCTTAAAAAAAAAAAAAAAAGAAGTAGCCACAGAAGATGCAACTTTAACATTGACCTTTGCTAAAATGAAACTTTTCAGCCAAGTATACAAATGATTTTTAATGAAACTTAGAAAAAAACACCTTTTCTAAATTTCAGAATTTTTATCTTTAAAATTATACCCCATTACTTTGAGTAAAGGATAAATTATACCTTATTTGCTGAACTGTACTTAGCCTTGATATAAGGAATCAGTTGAAATAAAATATGAGGACATTTCATATTGATTTTGCTGTTACCTTTTTTATCGAGTGGAGATTTATATCCATGTAGACAGTAACCACTGATATTCACAGTTTATTGGGTAGATGGATCAATTGCTGACAAGGTTTCTCTTTTGAGTTCCTTTACACTGTCTTTACGATAGATTGATAAAGGAGTGACTAGTCTGTCTAAAAGAAAAGAGTAGAGACTTTCTAAATATAATCTCTGATTTTTCAGTTTCCATATTGTGCTTATATTTTATTGCTTTTCACTCACAAGCAATTCCTATCTTTGGCTTTATAAATGCAGTAATATTTCCTGAATTGTTCATTCTTGGTTTTTTGTTTGTTTAATGAGAAGGATTTCAGGTGCTTAAAATTTTTTTGACATTTCCAGAATGCATTAAACAGCTAAGGTGACCATCCTCATGGATTAGGAAACTTTTCAGAGCAAAACTCTTGAGTGATAACTGTTGTCCAAGAGATGATTAAAGAACTGGAGTTCTAGTAGTATATCTGTGAATGCCACTGAGACAAGTTTCAATCGCCTATTAGTACAAATCTAAAAACTAAATAAGACAGGATATACAGAACTTTGATGATGAGGATGAGGGGGAGGTTGGAGATAACTGTTCACCAGCCAACGTTACTACTCACTCACTATGGCCTGAGAGCACCACGCCATTCTTTCCATACATGAAACTGAATTTCCCCTGCCAATGCCATATTTTCTACACAGTCCTATTACTTTTCTTGGTAGTAATGAGCCAGAAGAATGGTCTAGATTAAAATCACCCTCTGCAATCAGCAGATATAAACTTTTCACAAATTTAAAACAAAAAAAACCACAGCCTAAAGCTCTAGATTCCAGATACTCAGCCCAGCCTCTAAATGTTATTAAGACTCATACATTTTCTAAGTTCTTTGAATTTAACACTCACATCTAACAAGTTTTACCACTTTCCTACTCCCTTTTACCTAATTCTGATACTCAGATAGTATCTGATTGTCAGAAAATGTTTAGTGATAATTTTTAAATTAAATTATTTTATCTTGTTAGACTTAGTTTATAACACAACCATAATCAAAAAACAATGTAAGCATATGTATTTGTTGAAACTAACTTGATTTTTCTCTATTTTATTCCTAGTGCTTAGTTACAAGATTAGACTTGCTATACTACTGTGCTGAGTAAATGTTAATAATATTAATGTACGTCTTGAATCTCAGTCTTGCTTCCTATTTTCCTATTTTATTTAATCCAGAAGGAAAATGTAACTTTTATTTATAAATTTTAATTTTGGGTTATGATCTCCTTTGTATACAAGAGAAATATCAAATATCTAATCTTGCATAATCAGGCAGTTGAGTTAGCAGTTTTCATTTGTACTTGAAAAGGTTAAGAAAATAGACAAAAGATAACGTTAGAGAATGATCATATAATAACTGTGACTGTTGCTTTTGCCACTGATAAGCATGTTTGCATTCTCATCTTCCAATTGTAGGTGGTTGCCTATCACTATTGTCAAGCAGATAATGCCTACACCTGCCTGGTACCAGAATTTGTCCACAATGTTGCTGCTCTGCTCTGCCGCTCACCTCAACTGACAGCTTATCGGGAGCAGCTTCTTCGGGAGCCTCACTTGCAGAGCATGCTGAGCCTGAGATCCTGTGTTCAAGACCCCATGGCCTCCTTCCGGAGAGGAGTCCTGGAGCCCCTGGAGAATCTCCATAAAGGTACAGATGAGGTCCAAGGAGATGAGAGAAGTGCCAGGTCACCTGGTCATGCTATAGAAATCATTTAAAAAAGGGGGGCGGGACAGAGAGAGAAAGAGAGAAGCAATTTTTATTTAGTTTTTCGTATGACTTTCATTTGGACACTTTGATGTATACATGTTTCGTGTGACTTTCATTTGGACACTTTGTTGTATACATGGTGCTGGGGGTTTGACTCTCACATGTCAGGCAAGCACCGTAACCACCAAATACTGCTCCAGCCCCATAAATGATTATTTTTTTATCATCCTAACAAAACTAAATGTTCCATTGCTAATGTCCTGCAGAATGCAGTTAACAGATGAAAGATTTTACTTGGAAACAAATAAATCAATTCCCAGAAGTGCTACTTCCTTTAAAAAAATTTCATTTTGATTTCCAAGTGTAATTCATTTTTCTTATACTAAAGATAGTAGAGTGTCCGGTCCTTTCTGTGAAGTTAAAATAAATCAGTAGTGGCTCCAAATCCGTGTTATAGAATTTCTATGTTTAGAAACTTGCCAGTCTTCATGTAATATTTTTATTACCCCATCAGTTCACGTAAAGCATTCATGGTTGTACAACCTTGTGTTTATACTACCAATCACTGAGTTGTACAATGTAAAAGGTATTTAAAAGGTACAATGATATTTCATGGTACATAAATTATATCAGGAAAGGTATTTTTAAGTAAAAACAAAATTAAATGGACTCTATCTACCATTCATGCTCATGCCCTTCTCTTTTTTCTCTGCAGCCTTAATGTCTGCTTTGGCCTTGGGACCAAAGCAACTCCTTAAAGATGGTACATGCCTTCCTATATGTATCTCCCTTATACTTTTTACAATGTTTTTTCAATGCTAGAAGCATGAGATTCCTGAACAATCCTTTTATTCCTGACTTATATACTTTTCTCAAAGGTTTTGAAAGTACCATAAGAAAAAGTGTTTATAATTTCTATTCTCTTGCCCATCGTCTTTAGTTCAACTCTAATGTTGATTATGTCAACATCAAATTTGTCTTTTCTTCTCATCAAATTTCTTCTCAAATCTGATGACCTTTATCTCTATTTCTATTACCTCCTCTTCTACCTATGAATTTGACCTAGACCTTATTAAACCTTGGAATATTTTTAGCAAATATTTCAAGCATATTTCCTATACATTCACTCAATTTCTAATCCTGTTAATTTTGCCTGCATTATGTTTCTCACATCCATTTTTCTCAAATTCATTCCTACCATTGTTACCCTAACACCCATGACATCATATCATTATTACCCCTTACTGGTATTCTCTGGCTTAGTGCTGAATGTAGTAACAGCCCTGAGACTATAGGTGTGCCAAGTCGTGGATACCCTGAGGGCTAAAGTGATATTCCTTTTTTTTTTTTTTTAACTGGGTCTCACTGTTTTGTCCAAGTTGGTCTCAAACTCTTGAGCTCAATTGATCCCCCTATCTCAGGCTTCTAAGTCATTGAGAGTACTATCAGCACATGCCACCACACCCAACTAAGGGATTCATTTTTTTTCCACATTTTTAAGTTGGTGCATTGTGGTAGTACATAATGATGGGATTTGTTGTTACATATTCATACATGAACATAATATTTTTAAGCATACTTCCCATCCATTCATGACCTACCTGATGGAGAAGCTCTGCGTCAGTCTCTCGAGTCTTCTAGAATTTATGTGCTACTTCCAGATAAAGCTTCACAAAGTGTTGCTCTGATCACTTAATTTCCCAGGTCAGAAACCAATAATTGCACTAGTGGCACATGCCTGTAATCCCAGCAACTTGAGAAGCTAAGGCAGGAGAATCTCAAGTTCAAGGCCAACCTCAGCAACATAGCAGGGCTCTGTCTCAAAAGTACTGTAGAGACAGTAGTGAAGTACCCCTGGATTCAATCCCCAATACCAAAAAGAACAAAGAAAAAAACAATGATTCCCTGCTGCCTACTGAATAAGTTATAGCTCCATGGTCTAAGTGCTTAATGGGCTGGATCCAACCTACTTTGTAGCCTTATTTTTTTTTTTTTTGCTTTTATGCTTATGAACCCTACTTACATGTAGACTAAAGTATTCACTAGTCCTTGTATACTCCCCTACATATACACTAAATGTTTCCTTTTCTTAATATACCTTCTCCTCACATCTCCAAGTTTCACAATTCTGCCTACTTTTTTTTCCCAGATAAACCAACATTTATTTTTTTTCAAATTTATTAGAAGTATATAGTGATACAGGATACAGTTGAGGGGAAAACATTATCAAAACAATAGCAATCAATGTACATAAACTTTATTATCCAGGGGTAATGCCAAAGCATAGATAATCCACCATGGGTTTCACCTTTTGCAGTTTCCCCCAGAAGAACTCATGCATTAAATGGGTAGCTCGTGGGGGAATGACATCGGCTTCTGGGATGGTTCCCCCATCTTCCCAATCACCAGACTCCTATGAGTTCTTCATATACCCTCCGCCCTCCTCATCCCCTTCCCTACACCTCCAAGTATCCTAGGGAGCTATCCCTCTGTTGCACTGAAAGTCATTCAATTTGAGGTTTTGTTAGGTCAGCTGTCTGTCCTACTGCTTCAACATAAATTCTAGTATCAACAGATGAGAGAAACCATTCGGCCCTTGAGTCTCTGAGCTTGGGAGACTTCACTAAGCATAATTCTGTCCATCTCCATCCATTTGATTTCGAAGGCTATAATATCGTCCTCTCTGATGGCCGAGTAGTATTCCATAGTATACATGAACCAAAGCTTTTGTATCCGCTCGTCAAGAGAGGTTCTGCCTACTTTTCAAAGAACAGCTTAAATACTACGTTGTGAGATACCTACTGATTCATCTGCCCCCCTCCAGTCAGAAACAGTATACTTCCAAATTGCCATTAAATATTTTTTTAAGAGAGAGGGACAGTGAAAGAGAAAGAGAGAAATAATTTTTATTTCATTTTTCATGTGGCTTTTGTGACTCTGAGATTTACTTTTGTATGTGGTGCTGGGGTTTGAACTCACATATTCACACATGCCAGGGAAGCGCAATAACCACTGAGCACCGCTTCAGCCCCTCCATTAAATCCTTTTTGAAAACATCTCAATTTGATATTCAGGGCATTACTGTTATATATATATAAGAATTTAAAATTTTATCACAAACATTATTGTATGCCAGATATTATGCTTTGCTTGCACTACACAAAAATTAGTTATTTATAAACATATTTATCCCTTTGACTAAATTATGTGCTATTGAAGTTAAAATTTTTGTGTATGTGTGTGTGAAGCTGGGGGGTCAAACCCAGGGCCTTACATATGCTAAGCAAGTGTTCTACCACTGAGCTGTATCCTGGCCCCAAGAACCTTACTTTTATTCTTTATAGCTATTCTCTTATCTTGAACATAATAAGACATTTTAAGGAATAAATTTTGAACAAATAAGTGACTATGGAAACTGCTGATAATGCAGGATTGTCTTAAGGAAGTGCTGTGTACATTCTACTGGGCATTTCAAAGAGAAGATGCAAGCACTTTTGCAGTGTCAGCTCCCGATTCTCAACCATATTCCATATGTTTTATAATTTTGCTACAAAATGCATCTACTGTTCACTTAGGTCTTTTTTTAAAGGAATCAATTTTATTTATTTTGTCATCTGGCCATCGTTTCTCCAACAGGTAGTTGTGTATGTGGTGCTGGGGTTTGAACCCAAGTCCTTGCGCTTGCCAGGCAAGAGCTCCAACTGCTGAGCTACCACTCCAGCCCTCACTTAGGTCTTCATAACCAGCTTTAGATGTCCCTATTGACAAATATTATTCTAAGTAAATTCAACTACTTCTCCCTTAAAATCACCATCATAATCAGTTATTAGAAACACTGTTTTTAAAACATTAAAAATTATTTGATTAACCCATAAGAAGTCAGGAAGAAAAATGAAAAAAAATTTAAAGAGTAAGCAAAATGGTAGATTTAAAATCAATAACTAAACTAAATGTAAATGGACTAAACACATTAAAAAACAGAAACTGTCAGACTGTATAAAAAGCAAGACCCAACTTATGCTGTCTATATGAAGTTATTTAAATATGAAGGTACAGATTGAAAGTAAAAGGAAATAACCCAGAGTAAGCAGAAGGAAGGAAATAATAAAAATAAGGGCAGAGGGGCTGGAGCAGTGGCTCAGCGGTTCCAGCGCTTGCCTGGCATGCATGAGGACGCAGGTTCAAACCCCAGCACCATGTACCATGTACACTATGAAGTGTCAGAGCAACATAAGTTACATGAAAAATTAAATAAAATTGATTCTCTCTCTCTCTCTCTCTGTCCCTCTCTCTTTAAAAAAAAAAAAAAACAAGGGCACAAAATAATGAAATAGAAAATTGATGGTGAAAATAGATAAATCCCAGCAAGACTTTTCAAGAAAATGAGAGAATAATGTCAAGAACTAGAAGGAGATATCACTACAATTCCTAAAAATATTTAAAGTAAAGGATTGTTATAAACAACTTTATAACAATAAATTTTAAAAATTACCTAATGTAGACAACAAATTCTTTTAAAAAACACAATCTACCCCAGTTGACTAGAAGAAATAGAAAATCTAAATAGCACTGTATCTGTTACATCTAATTATAATATCAAAGAAACAAAAAACCTTCCCACCTGTTACATTAGAGCTGGGGCAAGCAGATCCTGGACAGCCACTTGCAGAAAGTTGAAATTAGACCAGTATCTTTCTCCTTGCACAAGAATCAAATCAAAATGGATCAAGAAGCTAGGAATTAAACCAGCTACCTTGCAACTGATGAAAGACAAATTAGGTCCAACACTTCAGCATTTGGGAGTAGGCAGAGACTTTCTCAACAAGTCTCCTAAAGTGAAGGAAGTAAAGTCAAATATCAGTGAATGGCATGCCATAAAGCTAAAAAGCTTTTGTACAACCAAGGAAACAATCAAAAGAGTCAAGAGGTTTCCTCCGGCAATGGAGAGAATCATGGGCTATGATTCCTGACAGGGGCTCATAGCCAGAATCTATAAAGTCCTCAAAAACCTCAACTACAAAAACACAAACAACCCAATTAATAAATGGGCCAAAGAGCTAAATTGAAACTTCTCAACAGAGGACACTGATCAAGCCAATGAATACATGAGAAAGTGCTCTAAATCACTAGTAATCAGAGAAATGCAAATGAAAACTACATTAAGATATCACCTCACACCAGTCAGAATGGCAAAAATGAAGAAAATAAACAATAATAGATGCTGGAGGGGCTATGGAGAGATAGGCACACTAACACACTGTTGGTGGAGCTGTAGACTGGTACAGCCCTCTGGAAAGCAGTGTGGAGAATCCTCAAAAAACTAGGGATGAGCCCACCATACGATCCTGCTGTTCCTCTCCTGAGTATTTTTCCAGGGGATTTAGAATCAGCACATTACAGTGACACAGCAATATCTATGTTCATAGCAGCTCAATTTACTATTGCTAGATTATGGAAACAACTCAGATGTCCCTCACTGGATGAATGGATCCAAAAACTGTGGTACATATATACCATGGAATTTTATACAGCAATTAGAAACAGTGATACTGCAGCCAAAGGTAAATGGATGGCTATGGAAGAAATTATGCTGAGTAAAATCAGCTTAACCCAGAGAACCAAGGGTCGAATGTCTCCACTCATCTCTGGAGGCTGGAACTAGACCCTGGCCATTGAGAAAGGTGGTCTATTATCATGTGTTAAATCCAGATAAGGTATAATGTTATACAACCTAATACTTTTTTAGAGATATTGTGGGAAGGGGAAGGGAGTGATAAGGATGGGGAATTGGGGGGGGCACTCCTGGGGGTAAATCTAATCTCCAGAATCTATACACATTTTATAATATTTTGTTAAAAACTTGTATGGTTGTTCAAAAATAAATTTCTCAATTAAAAAAAATAAAAATTAAAAAAAAACCTTCCCACCAAGAAAACTATGGATTCATGTGGTTTCACTGATGAATTCAACATTTGTATGTTAAATATATTCAACATTTAAAGAAGAAAATACAAACGTTTTCAGATAACAGAAAAGAAGGGAACATTTCATAGTTTATTAGGTAAGCATAATGCTAACACCAAAATGATAAATAGCTTATAAGAAAAGATTATAAGGCAGTACTCCTTGTGACCATAATAGTAAAATCCTGAAAAAAAATTAATAGCAAATTAATTAGTCCAACTTGGTCAGGAATGCAATGTTAGTTTAACATTTGAAAGTTAATCAGTGTAATTTCTCATATTAACAGAATAAAAGAACATTCGTATAATCATCTTAATAAATGCCAAAAAGCATTTGGCGAAATGCTACACCAATTAATATGAAAACTATGTGAATTGGGAATATTAAAAAAAAACTTAGTTTGATAAATGGCAACTCTAAGAAACATATAGCTAATTGTGAAATGTTGAATATTTTCCTCCTAAGATCAAGAGCAAAACAATATTCTTGCAAGACAGTACTCTCACCAATTACATTTAATATCTCACTGGTGGTCCAAGCTAATACAATAAGAAAATAAGCAAGAAAGAAAATAATATAAAGATTGGAAAGAAATAAGTAAACTTATTTATTTACAGACAGCATTATTGTCTATCTAGAGCTTTCTAATGTGTCTTCCCAAAAAAAAAAACCCTTATAGAACTAATAAGTGCAAAGCTTTAAATTTCAAGATCAATATGCAAAATACCCATTTGTATATTAGCAACAAAAAAAATGAATGAAGTTTAAAAAGTAATGTGCCAGTTTTAAAACATGGCTGCAAAATCTTTCACATTCCTCTCATTAAAAGTTGGGGTCTTGGGGCTGGAGCCGTGGCTCAGCAGTTACAGCACTTGCCTGGCATGTGCAAGGATGTGGGTTCAAACCCCAGCACCATATACACAATGAAGTGTCTGAGCAATGAAAGCCACATGAAAAACTAAATTGAATTGATTCTCATTCTCTCTCTCTCTCTCTCTCTCTCTCTCACTGTCCCTCTCTCTCTTTAAAAAAAAAAAAAAACCCGGGGGGCTGGAGCAGTGGCTCAGCGGTTTCGGCGCTTGCCTGGCAAGCATGAGGACCTAGGTTCAAACCCCAGCACCATGTACACAACAAAGTGTTGAAGCAACTAAGACCATGTGAAAAACTAAATAAAGTTGTTTCTCTCTTTCTCTGTCTCTCTCACTGTCCCTCGTTCTTTAAAAAAAGAAAAGGATCTTCAAATTATACTACAGTGTTAAATATAGTAACAAAAACAACATAGATAACATGAAAACAGACATGAAGGCTAATAAAACAGAAGACAAAGAGACAAACCCGCATAAATACAGTTACAGCTTTTTTAACAAATGGTGCTGGGAAAACTGGAAATCTGCACATAATAGAATGAAATTTAACACCTATCTCTCACCCTCCACAAAAGTCAACTCAAAAAGGATCAAAGACCTAGGAATTAGGCCAGAAACCCTACATCTGCTAGAGAAAAATGTAGGCCCAACATGTTGGCTCAGGAACTGATTTTCTTAACCATACTCCTAAAGCACAAGAAGTAAAATCAAATATCAGTAAATGAAATTGTATTAAATTAAAAAGCTTCTTCACAGCAAGGGAAACAAGCAAGAGCATGAAGAGAGGACCTACAGAATGGGAGAAATTTTTTACCACCTACTTCTCAGGGTATTGATATCTAGAATATACAAAGAATTCAAAAATCATCAAAAATATTAAAAAATACAAATAAACCAATGGACAAAGAAACTAAGCAAAAGAAGAAATATTAATGGTCAACAAATATATGAAAAATGCCAACACCTCTACCAATTAGAGAAATGCAAATTAAAACTACACTGAGATTTCATTTCACTCTAGTCAGAATGGCAATTATCAAGAATACAAGTAATTCTTTCTCTTTAGGAGATACGTTGAGAAAGTCTTTACCTACTCCCAAATGCCGGAATGTTGGTCCTAACTTTTCTACCAGCTGTTGCATGGTAGCTGGTTTAATTCCTATTTCCTTGATCCATTTTGATTTGATTTTTGTGAAAGGTGAAGGATAAGGATCTTATTTCAACTTTCTGCAAATGGCTGTCCAGTTTGTCCAGCACCATTTGTTGAATAGACTGTCTCTCCTCCATGTTATATTTTGACCCCCTTTGTCAAAGATCAGATTTGTGGGTTTGTTTTAGGGTCTTCTATTCTATTCCAATGGCATTCATTCCTATTTTGATACCAGTACCATGCTGTTTTTGTAACTACTGCTCTATTTTACAGTTTTAGATCTGGTATTAGAGGGGTTGGGGATTTAGCTCAGTGGCAGAGCGCTTGCCGAGCATGCACAAGGTCCCGAGTTCGATCCTCAGCCCTGGGGAAAAAAAAAAAAGATCTAGTATTGAGAAACCACCTCTTTCTTCTTTCTTGCTTATTAATGTTTTGGCTGTTCTGGATTTCTTATTGTTCCAAATGAATTTGAGAATTGATTTTTCTATTTCTGTGAAGAATGACACTGGTGTTTTGATGGGGATTGCATTGAATCTGTAAAGTGCTCTTGGCAGAATGGCCATTTTTGTTATATTAATTCTGCCTAACCAAGAGGTTGGAACAGCTTTCCATCTTCTCAGGTCTACTTGGATTTCATTCTTCAGTGTCCAATAATTTTCATTGTGGAGGTCTTTGACTTCCCTTGTTAGATTAATTCCCAAGTATTTTATTCTTTTTGAGGATATTGTGAATGGTACCAATTTCCTGATTTCTTCTTCTGCCCTATTATTTTTAGTGAATAGGAAAGCTATTGATTTATGGGTATTGACCTGGTATCCTGCCACTTTGCTAAATTTGTTAATAAACTCAAAACAGTTTTCCAGTGGAGTTTTTTGGATCTTCCAGATATAGGATCATATCATCAGCAAAAAGGGAGAGTTTGACTTCCTCTCTTCCTATTCTTATCCTTTTGATTTCCTTCTCTTACCTGATTGCTCCAGCTAGCCTCTCAAGAACTATTGAATAAAAGTGGTGAGAACGGACAGCCTTGTCTTGTTCCTGAGTTTAGTGGAGATGCTTTCAGCTTTTCTGTTTAGTATTATGCTAGCTGAGGGTTTGTCATATATGGCCTTTACATAGTTTAGATAGTTCCTTTGATCTTTATCTTCTCTAGAGTTTTGAGTATAAATGGGCACTGAGTTTTTTTCTTTGTATTTTTATTCAGTCTTCATTAAACAATGCACAGATTTTACTAGAACAAAAACTATAACATTTAAATATTCACAATTAAAGCCCTTCAGAGAAAGCTTTAGGATAAAGCAACTACAATTTCAAAGTAACCAAGGCAACTCTAATTAGTAGTAACAGAACTTTCACACATATATAGGTGAGTTGTTTTTCCAATGCAGGAGAAACAGAGAACATAGGATACTTAAAAGTATAAACCACCACAACAAAGAGAAAAGCAAATAGCAACCAGCAGCACAGGGTTAAAAACCTTGTAAAATGAGATTCAATTACCCATTCAAAATGTAAAAGCCTGGCAAAGGGAAAGTAACTTCATTTCTAAGTCTCAGTGCTGTTCTTGTACTAAAAGGTATTTTCCCCCCTCTTAACTAGATATTGGTTTTCCTTCTCCAGCAGAAAATCACCTGGTTATATGGTTTATCCTTCTGTTAATTACTACTTAGACTGTGATAAAATGTTTGTGTCCATATCTCCAAGGCTTAAAAATAAATTAGGTGGTACCTCTAAAAGAAA
The DNA here is from genome assembly GCA_004027875.1 of Aplodontia rufa. Lineage (NCBI taxonomy): Eukaryota > Metazoa > Chordata > Mammalia > Rodentia > Aplodontiidae > Aplodontia > Aplodontia rufa. The sequence continues at coordinate 33,355 of PVKS010016062.1, forward strand.
TGCTGTAAGCCCCACCTTGCTATTGATTTTAAGAATATCCCATGGGGAAGTATATTAGGATTAAATGGCTATTACTTGTAAAAAGTAAGGTAATAAGTGAGCAAGGGTTCAGTAAGGACATCTCAACTTACCTATACCTTAATTATCTGATACAATGGTAATAGCAAAGCAGTTTATGAAACAAGAATAAAAGGCATGCTAAATGTTGAGACTAAGATTTTTAACTCTGGATTCTCATTGACCAAATGGATATCACCTATACATGGAAGCTAGTTACCAAGAAACTGGGAGCTTTAATGAAAAAAACCTTCTACTATGTATGAAAAGTCCAATGCTGCATGTACTCATTTAGATCAAATGGTCCTTTGACACTGATATTTGGGAAGGATGTGAGAATTACTCGGGTTCAGATTTGGGGCTTAAAGACTTTTGAGAAATGGGAAAGTATTGAAAAAATATTGGTTCTCATCAGAGGAGATTTATATAACCTGGTCCCTCATAGAACTATCCCCATAAAATCATCAGTCCTGGCCAGGCCAGAATATTACTTGTCTTTGAAAAGGAGTATAAATGAACCAACATCAAACCAGATGGATTCCTTGATTTTCCAGGTAACATAACTTAAAACAAACAAACAAACAAACAAAAAAACCTTCTTAATATCATATATCATCCTGTTAGCTCAAACATTTCAAAATAATTCCAAAACTAAAACCATGTTTAATCTAATACAAACATTCTATTGCCTCCAAAATAGGATTTTGTATTTTGAATGGTTTACCAAAAAATATATCTTATAATTGAGGTAAATTTATTGTTATACAACCAAGAATCTTAAAACTATCTTAGTACATTAACATTTAACAGGTTGCCTTTTAGTCATTCTATGCAGTTTTCATTGTTTTACTCAGTATTTTAAAAATGTAGCCAACATATTGTAGAGACTATAACATTGCTGCATATTCTTTATAATTTATTTGGTATCACATAATCATTTTCAGCTACTTTTTTATATTTACAGTGACTTAAAGCAAACAGACCCACTCCCTCCACCCCTTACCTTCAGTTAAAAATGAAAACACAAAGACAACAAGAAATGCAGTTAATTAGGTTCTAGGAGGGAAACCCTAATCATTAGTTAAAGTTTAGGGATGCAGAAGTCGACTCTTTGCACCCATTTTCTATGCTACAGAATAAACTATATGAAACTATAACCAAGTATTTTTAAAAACCTTTCAAGATGCTCCAGTGGATTTCTGGATTTGCTCCTTTAAAATCAGGATACTCTGCCTTTGCTCAGGAAGCAGCATGGCAATCTGATCTGTAGTCAGTTGAAGAACCTGCATGATCAAAGCTGCTTTTTCTTGATCCTGTGGAGTTACCTGACTCTGACCAGGACTAAAACTGCTAGCCTGGCCTCCACCTTGCTTGCTTGCCCCCTGCATACCTGCTCCTTGTATGCCCACACCTTGTATGCCTGCTCCCTGCATCCCTCCTCCTTGTATGCCTACACCCTGCATACCTGCCCCTTGTATGCCTGCCCCCTGCATTCCACCTCCAGGATTTCCCACTCCTGAAATGCTTGGGACCTATCTAGGTCCCTGAGGACCACTTGCCCCTGGATTAATGGGGCAAGGACCCTGGATTCTACCAGTCATGGGGCCTCTTGAACTAGGGCCAGGGCCTCTCATCTCTAATCCTCTTGCATCCATGCCTCTTGCTTCCATCGCACAGCTTTCCACTGCTCTTCTCTCCATTACTCTTGTCTCTAATACCTCAGTTTCCATGGCTTGAGCCTCCATCCCTCGAGCTTCTCTACCTCCTCTACCATTCATAGGTAGACCCCTTTGATGTATCATGGGTCCTCTGGGCTCTCCAATTAGCATTCTGGGATCTGATAATGGTCCACCTCTCATGTCATGCGAGGAAGGGCCACGGGTGTCATGACCAGAGGCATGATGCATAGGGGGACCCTGATGGGGAGGACCCAGACAACCCCTTGGTTCTACTTCTCCAGTAACTGAAAGCAGAGTCCCTCCACATGGGTCATTTGGAGCATCTCCTAACAGTCCTCGAGGAGGCAGGCCACCAGCAGTCATGGGTCCACAAGGCATAGGCCTTCTAGGATCTGACATCTGTACTTGTCCCGGTTCTGAAGGCACTGGTCCAACTTCTGGTATTCCAACTTGTGCCTGCATTGCTCCTTCAGGAGTTAAGGAACTAGGACCAGGTCCAGGGACTCCAGCTGGTATTGGCCCTGGACCTGGAATTCCACCCTGGATAGGAGTCTGCATCAGAGGAGGAATATCCTTAATGGGCCTTCTAGCCAAATGTTGAGGCTGAGGAGCTGGAGGATTCTGTTGATTCAGCAGAACATTAGGTCCTGGGCACAGCCCCGGGCCAGGGCCAAGACCAGGGCCTGGGCCTGACACTGACTGGGATTTGCCTGGAATCAGTGGTGTGACATGTATCTTGTGATGCAGAATTTTCAGAGCAATTTCAGGATCCATGATTGCATCACCACTTGTGCCTGAAGCAGCGCATAGGCCAGTTGTGGATTTTGAAGTAACATGTTTGGAGCTTCTTGATGACTGTTTTGGACACAGAGCTTCATCTGCTTCATCAGTTCAAACGTCTGCTCCGGGGGGAGGCTGGCAACTGCTCTGGTGATCGATCCTGGGGCATCTTCTGGATCAATGGGGTCCCCATAGGGTGAGTCAATGATCGGTGCCGCAGGCCCTAGGCTCTTCAGCTCCTCCTCATTCTTTTCACTGGCCGCGTTGTCCATCCGAAGCACTCTCCCACTGAACTCACGCCCATTGAGGTTCCGCATGGCACTAAGTGCGGTCTCCTGGCCTTGATGCTCGCAGAAGCCACACCCTTTCGGTTTTCCCGTCTCTCTATCAAATACTAGACGGAAACTGACAACAGAACCAACCTCCGAGAAAATGTCCTTTAACTGCTCCTCCGTTGCCTCATATGGTATGTTCCCCACGAACACGGAACGCAGCGATCGATCCATGGCTGGGTCTCTCACCGCCAAATTAGACATGATTCCAGTTGTGCACACAGCCGATAGCAGATTCTTCCAAGAGTCGTCCTCTCGATCATACAGTTTTTTTCCTTAATTCTGTTTAAGCAATGAATTACCTTAATTGATTTGCATATGTTGAACCAGCCTTGATCATGATGAATTATCTTCTTGAGATGTTTTTGAATATGGTTTGCTAGAACCTTATTAAGGATTTTTGCATCAAGGTTAATCAGGGATATTGGTCTGTAGTTTTCTTTTTTCTTTTTCTTTCTTTTTTTTTTTTTTTGGATGTGTCCTTGTTGGAGGTATCAGAGTTATGGTTGCCTCATAAAAAATGTTTGGGAGAGTTCCCTCCTTTTCAATTTCTTGGAATAGCTTAATAAGCAGAGGTGTTAGCTCCTCCTCACAGGTGTGGTAAAACTCAGTGGGGAAATCATCAGGTCCTTGGCATTTCTTCTTTGGTAGGTTTTTAATTGCTGTATGGATTTCAATGGTCAACATGTCTCCTAAAGTAAAAGAATTAAAGTCAAGAATCAGTGAGTGGGATGTCATAAAGCTAAAAAGCTTTTGCACAGCTAAGGAAATGATCAAAATTGTCAGGAAACTTCCAACAGAATGGAAGAAAATCATGGCCTGTGATTCTTCTGACAGGGGACTAATATTCAGAATTTACAAAGTTCTCAAAAAACTCCATATCAAAAACACAAACAACCCAATCATTAAATGGGCCAAAGAGCTAAATAGAAACTTCTCAACAGAGGACATTAAGCAAGCCAATGAATACACGAGAAAGTGTTCTAAATCACTAGTAATCAGAGAAATGCAAATGAAAACTGCATTAAAATTTTACCTCACTCCAGTGAGATTGGCAAAAAGGAAGAATATAAACAACAGATGCTGGAGGGATTGTGGGGAGATAGGCACATTAGCACACTGTTGGTGGAACTGCAGACTGGTACAGCCCCTCTGGAAAGCAGTGTGGAGAATCCTCAAAAAATTAGGGATGGACCCACCATATGATCCAGCTATCACTCTTCTGGGTATTTTCCCAGTAGAGTTAGAATCAGCACATCACAGTGACACAGCAAATAGCAGCTCAGTTGTATTACAATAGCCAAATTATGGAACCAATCCAGATGCCCCTCACTGGATGAATGGATCCAAAAACTGTGATGTGTATATATATATATATATATATATATATATATATATATACACACACACACACAAACACACACACACATATATACACACATGCATACGCATACATGTACACATACATACACATGTATACATACATACCATGGAGTTCTACTCATCAATTAGAAATAATGATATTGCAGCCTTTGAAGGTAAATGGATGACATTGGAAGAAATCATGCTGAGCGAAGTTAGCCTAACCCATAGAGTCAAGGGCCAAATGTTTTCACTCATTTGTGGAGGCTTGAACTAAACCCAGGCCTGTGTGAAAGGTAGTCAATCTCATGTGTTAGACCCAACAAAGGCATAGAAACAAATAATCAAGGGCAATGATAAATATGTATTGGGAAGGAGGGGGGAAGGGGGAAGGTGGGGGAGGGGAAAGGGAGGCCGAATAGGGAGGAATCTAGGCGGTAAAACTGATTTAAGAATATATGCATATCATATTGTTACTTTGTTTACATTTCTGATTATACAATAACTAAATTTCTTAATTAAAAAAGGAATACAAGTAATAATAAATGTTAGTGAGGATGTGGGGGAAAGGGTACACTCATACATTGTTGGTGGGACCAAAAATTGATGCAACCACTCTGGGTTTGTTTGTTTGTTCTTTTTTTTTTTTTTTCAGGGCTGAGGACCAAACTCGGGGCCTTGCGCATGCTAGACAAGCACCCTGCCACTGAGCTAAATCCCTAACCCCAATGCAACAACTCTGGAAAGCAGTATGGAGGTTCCTCTAAAAACTAGGAATTGGGGGCTGGAGCAGGGGCTCAGCAGTTGAAGTGCTTGCCTAGCATGCGCAAGGACCCAGGTTCAAACCCCAGCACCACATATACAGCAAGGTGTCAGAGAAATAAAAGCCAGATGAAAATAAAACTGATTCTCTCTTTAAGGGGGAAAAAAAGCTAGGAATGGAACCACCATGTGACCCAGCTATTCCATACCTCGGTGTGTGTATGCAAACAATTTAAAATCAGCATACTGAGTCTTCCACACCAGAGTTGACAACCTCTCACTTAATTTTCTGCACCTGGGGACTTTGGGGAGGATGCTGATTGATGACCCTCTTGGGACACTATTTTCTCCACCCAAAGGCTGAGAGGACTAAGTAGGGATGGGCAGAGAAGGGTGGAAGAAACTGGGCTCCCCATGACCTGCTAACCAATGATTTCAGTATTTCACCTGGAGCCCCAAATTTGAAAATCTTGAGCACTGGAAATGTGGGCTCCCTCCTTTGTAGTGATATCTATGGAAGGAGGATTACAATGTCCAATATTCTCAAAAAATTAGGTTTTTCCCTGATGAGAGGGTTAAAAATTAGTGGTGTCCAGTACAAAAGAGCGAAACAAGATTGAAGAAATTTGAAATGATAATTTTTCCTGAAAGTCTGAACCAGATCTGGAAGTACTTCTACTTCTAAGGGGAGGATTTTCTGGTATGCATGTAGAGATAAAAATATGCTATCTTTTGCATAAGATAAAAAAATAAATAAAATCAGCATACTGCAGTGATTCAGCTGCATCAATGTTTATAGCTGCACAATTCACAATAGTTAAGTTATGGAGCCAACCTAGATGTACTCAACAAATGAATGGATAAAGAAAATATGGTATATATACATAATGGAGCATTATTCAGTCATAAAGAATGACTTTATGGCATTTGCCAGATAGAACTGGAGACTATCATGCTAAGTGAAATAAGCCAGTCCCAAAAAATCAAAGGCCAAATATTTTCTCTAATATGCGGAAGCTAATCCATAATAAAGTGGGGGGAATTAAGAAAAAGAATAGAGGGGCTGGAGCGTTGGCTTGGTGGTTACGGTGCTTGCCTGGCATGTGTGAGTATGAAAGTTCAAACCCCAGCACCATGTAAACAAAGAAGTGTCCAAGGAATGACAGTCACATGAAAAAACTAAATAAAAATTGCTTCTCTCTCTCTCTCACTGTCTCCTCTTTCTTTAAAAAAAAAAAAAAAAGAATAGAGGAAAAATCAGTGGAGTAGACAAAAGGGAATGAAGGGAAAAGGAATGGGATAGGGAAAGATAGTGGAATGAATTTGACTTAATATTCCTATAAATATATGTGAATATACCACAGTGAATCTCACCATCGTGTACATCCACATTATACTAATTTTTAAAAAACTATAAACAGGAATATAAGTAATATAGAGGGAAGGCAAGGTGGTAAGAGAAAGGGGGCATGAAGGGAAGTACTGGGGACTGAATTAGAACAAATTATATTCCATGCTTTTATAATTATGTTAAAATAAATTCCATTATCATATATAACTAAAAGAACCAATAAAACAGAGAAAAATAAAGTTGGAGTCGGCATCTCCTCCCCTTATATTTGAGCAGACTTCTGATTGCTTCATCCAGCAGAATACTACCAAAAGATACTATGTGACATCTGGGGCCAGGTCATAAACGACCATGTATCTTTCTTCTTGCTCAGTGAAGTACTTGCTTTTTGGAGGTATGTATTGCCATATAAGAAGTCTGGCTACCCTGAGTTCACCACTGTGAAGAAGTACAAACCACATGCAGAGTCCCATTGACTATTTGAGTCTTCAAGTCATTCCAGACCTTATACCAAACGTATCAGTGAACAAGCCTCCAAAAGATTTGAGCTCTCAGTCCTGGCTATTCACGTGACCCCTAGCTGTTTGATATCGCAGTGGATAACTAGAACAAATATTGTTTTCAGTGGCATCAAAAAACCGTGTAATACTTGAACATGAATTTAACAAAAGATGTGCAAAACCTTCACAGAAAAAGCACAGTGAAAAGAATATTGAACAAAATCAAATAATTTCGTAAATGGAGGCTGTATGTTACATATATGGATTGGAAAATGTCAATTTTTCTCAGACTGCTTTATAGATTCAACCATAATTCCGAAGTCCCAGCAGGATTTTCCTGTAAAAATTGACAACTTTTAGAAAGTCAAAGGATCAAGAATAGCCAGGGCAAATCTTTTTTTTAATTATTTGTTAGACATAGTCTTACATATTGGAAGGAATCGTTGGTACATATTCATGCATGCATACATGGATATTGACATAGTAAGTTAAGGCCGATCCTAGTCCAGGTTCTCTCCCACTGCATCCATTCCCCAATCTCATGTCTCTTCTGTAATACTCGCATACTCTAATTTGAAATGAACATATATGTGTATATTAATTGCTTTTTTAAAAGAGAGAGAGGGACAGTGAGAAAGAGAGAATATCAATTTTTGTTTAGTTTTTCATGTGGCTTTTGTTGCTCCAACATTTGGTTGTATACATGGTACTGGGGTTTGAACCTGCATCCTCGTGCATGCCAGGCAAATACTGAAGCTGATGAGTCACCACTCCAACCCCCATGTATATTAACTTTTGAAATTCCTGAGTTTCTATGCCTGCCTGTGTATAGTTAGGCTTCTTATGGGAGTCAAGTGTTCCCAGTTGCATTGATAACCCCCTAATCTCTCCCTCCCATTTCTGCCTCCCTCCCTTCACCTCCCAACTTCATAGGTATAGTTCCCCCAGCTTATGTGAAATTTCAACTATAGTGAGTTTATTACTTAAACTTAGCTAACTTTCATCTTATCTTAGGTTTTACTCTAGCTTCCACATATGAGAGAAAACCTTCAGCCCTTAAATCTCTGTGTTTGGGATATTTCACTCAGCAAAATTTTCTCTATTTCCCTCCATTTGACTGCAAATTCCATGATATCATTCTTGTCGCTCCCTGCAACGTTCCAGAGCGGGGAGCGGGTGGAACGACCCGGACCTGGGCTGTTCCCCGGGAGCCAACGGGACAGGGCTGGGAACCGGGGGCAAGGAGTCGCTCCCCGCAGCATTCCGGAGCGAAGAGCGGGCAGAACGACCCAGACCTGGACGGTTCCCCGAGGGGCCGAGTCAGGACAGGGATGGGAACCAGGGGGCGAGGGGGGTGAGCACCGATGGCCAGAACACAGGACCTTCCTTCCCGACCGGGGGAGAAAAGAACTCAGTCTCACACACGGGTGGGGCTTTGAAACTTCTCTCCCGCTTTATTTCTCCCACACATCCGTACATATAGCGAGAGCAGGCTGCTAAGGGACCAATAGTGAAGTGGCAGACTAGCTTATTTCAGCCAATGAGGGACTATTATGTTGGTGGCGTCATCTATCACCCACCGGGAAGATCGAAGAGAGAGAGAAAGCAGCACTCCAGCGCCTTGCTCAGAGCGCGGAAATGTGAAGGGGGAGGAAAGAAAAGTATCATGGCGTCCAATATGGCGATTTTCCTTTTGCACAGAGCCCAACAATTCTAATAGCAGAGTAGAACTCCAGTATATGTGTGTGTGTGTGTGTGTGTCACAATTTTTTAATCCATTCATCCAGTGAGGGGCATCTGGTTGGTTCCATAGTTTAGTTATAGTAAATTGAGCTGCTATAAGCATTGATGTAACTTTGTCTCTGTAGTATACCAATTCTAGCTCTTTTTGGAAAATAACCAGAAGTGGGATAACTGGGTCATAAGGTGGTTCCATCTTTAGTTTTTTGAAGAGTTTCCACACTGCTTTGCAGAGTGGCTATACCAATTTGCAGTTCTACCAAGAGTGGGTTAGTGTTCTTTTCTCACCACAACCCCTTCCAACATCTGTTACTGTTCATACTCTTCATTTTTGACACTCTGACTGGAGTGAGGTAGAATCTCTGTTAAGTTTTCATTTGCATTTCTCTGATTGCTAATGATGTAGAACATTTTCTCATAAATTTATTAGCCACAATCTTGAAAAAGAATAAAATTGGAAGACTTGACAGTGATATAGCTACAAGACTTATAACATTACAGATTAATACAATAATCATGACAGACAGTGGTGTTTTACTGTTTGACAACCAGCACAGGGTTGAAGAGCTTATTTGAGGTGTAAAAAATTAACAGTCAGCTCTCATGAGCCAATCTGAGTCTGTTCTAACATTCCATTGACAGGATGGTGTTCACACAGAACCAGAAAATAGAACAGTGGAACAGAATGGAGAATAGAACAGTGGAACAGAATGGAGAATCTAGAAATAGAGCCCACTTAAATGTAATAAAACTCTTCTCAAAGCTTCTAAGGCAATTTGGGAAAGAGAATTCTTGCTACCAAATGGTACTAGAACCACTGGATAAATATATAAAGGTTATGAATTGAAAACCTTACCTTACTTTGTATATAATAATAAGTTTAAGGTGGATCACAAGCCTAAATAGAAAAGCATAATATCTAAAGATAATAGGAAAAACAATATCTTCACACTTTAGAGTAGGTAAAGATTTTTTAGGGCACGTTTTTTAAGAAGGTGATAAATTAGATTTCATCAAAATTAAAAATGCTCAGTAAAAAAATAACAAAGACAATGAGAAAACAAGTCACAAAATGGGAGATAGTATTCATATCTGTGTGTGTGTGTGAGAGAGAGAGAAAGAGAGAGAGAGAGTGTGTGTCAGAGAGAAAGCATTAATATCCACAATATCTAAAGAGCACATACAAACCAATAGTGCAAAGATAGAACAATCTGATTTTTATTTTTCATTTATTTATTTGTGTGTGTGTGTGTGTGTGTGTGTGTGTGTGTGTGTGTGGTGTGAGATGGAACTCAGGGCTTTGCACATAATAAGCCTGAACTCTACCACTGAGCTACATTCCCAACCCAAATTAGCCTAAGGAATATTTTTAAAGGGAAAGAGGAGGAGAGAGAAAGAGAGAAAGAAATAATCTATTTTATTTAGTTTTTTCATCTGGTTTCCGTTGCTCTGACACTTAGATGAGTATGTGGTGCTGGAGTTCAAACTCAGGTCCTCACGCATGCCAGGCAAGCACAATACTGCTGAGCCCCCACTCCAGCCCTAAGGATTTGTTTTTATTGGGGTTTTTTTTTTCCTTGGGGCTAAAATCATGCCCCTCCCACTCCACCCCTTCCTTTGGTGCCAGTAATTGAACCTGTGACCTTGTGCATGCTAAGCACATGCTCTCCTACTGAGCTATACCCCCAGCCACAATCGATTTTTCAAATAGATGAGATTTAAATATTTTATGAAAAAAGATATAGTAATGGACTACAAGGACATGAAAAGTATTTTAACATCATTAGTTATCAAACAAATGCAAATTTAAATTACAGTGAACATCAAATGTTAGTGAGGATGATAAACAATTACAATTCTCATTTAGTGCTGGTGGAATTATAAAATGGCACAACTACTTTGGAGTACTGGTGGTTTCTTATAAAATTAAATATACATCAGCTTTATGACAAAGCAATTCTATTCCTATATGTTTTCTTAAAGGAAATTAAAATATGTACAAAAGACATGTATAGAATTCTAGCAACTTTATTCATGGTAGTCAAAGAGTAGAAACAACCCAAATGTTCAGCAATAGAATAGATAAACATAAATTTGTTAAATCAAATACTTCTTATTAATAAAAAGGAACAAACCATAATATACTCAACAATGTAAATGAGTTTCAGAAACATTATATTAAGCAAAAAAAGCAAGTATAGTCTGTGGTGACAGAAATCAGAAGAGTGTTTGCTTACCTACTGAAGGTTGGCTAGATAGGAACCTAAGGGAATTTCTGGAGTGATAGAAATGTTCTATATTTCAATCCAGGTGCTGTTTGCATGAGTACATATGGTTAAAACTCATCAAAATACAGTTACGATGTTCTCAATTCACTACAAATTTTATTGGAATAATTTTTAAAATAGATAATCTTTTTTTTTTTTGGAGGGATAATCTCAGGGTATTTTTTTTTCAGCAACCTTACAAGATTTTAACAAAACAATATAAAATGTGTATAAGATGTGTATATAATTCTGGACATTGCAATTATCCCCAGGAGTGCCCCCGCAATTACCCTCCCTTATCCCTCCCTTCCCCTTCCCATTATAACTCTAAAAATAGTATTAGATTGTAAAGCATTACATCTTATCTGAATTTAACTCATGTTTCTAGACCAACTTTCTCATTGTCCAGGGTCTAGTCCCCACCTCCACAGATGAGTGGAGACAATCGACCCTTAGATCTCTGGGTTAAGCTGATT
>PVKS010016063.1:0-44647 GCA_004027875.1 Aplodontia rufa
GAGGATTCTAAGGATATAATCAGCAATGTAACATATTCTTTATTCCCCTGAGAATCCAAATAATACTTATGCAATCATTTAATTCTGGAAAATTTACAATCATATGTTTATAACTCTTATAGGATGGAATTATAGGACAATCAATAGACTGGAGTGTGGGTGATATTGGGCAACTCTGGATTAGGATCAAATGCATAACATATTGTTTCTTTATATACATTTATGTTTGTATAATAACTCAATTTTTAAATAAAAAATAAAATAAAAACACTATATAGGTTGAACAAAAAATATAGGATGTATTTATGAAGTTTATAGTCAATTTCATGTATATCAATATATCATCCTGATATACCGCTAGCTTCCTGGTGACCTGGTACAAGTGACCACTGACCTACTGATCATTGTGATTCATGGATACAGTTCATTGTTCACTATAAAATGAATATGTCCTTTAGCAGCTAGCACTTGAGGAATACTGGCTGTGAGAAAAAGTGATGTTTAAAAGCACAGACCAAGAAGCTGATTTTTTTGAAAATTCATTCCATCATCATGTGGGTAAAACTTTAAATGTAATTGCTTCTCATAAGCAACTAGACAAAAAGTGAGAGTTCTTCTGTTAGTGTAGAGGTATATTTTTAATAAATCAATTAACTCCATAGTGTTTTCTTTTGAAAGTTACACAAACTTGAATTAATAATCTGTTTTTTTCACAGATAATTATAAAACTGCAAAGAATAATATATTGGTGTGAGAATATGGGTATTTAATGTATCTTAACTTATTAGAATGCACTTTGATATATGTGATAAATTTTATATTGGTAAAGTCTGTTGGGTCTGAATAAAATGTAATGTAAGATTGCCACCAACACAATCAACTGACTTGAAGATAAATGATTTCCAGTGATTGAAATCTCATGTATACCTATTAGTGAATCACTGTGGCAAATGATTAATTCAATTATTCAATCTGTAGGCCAAAACAATGGAACACTACTTCAAAAAGCATTTAGATTACTGTTCTGTATGTCCAATTTCAAATGAAATTTGTTTATTCTCTAATTATTGATCATTCAAAAATTCAATTGTAAGAGAAACCCAAAAGTTCTGCCCTTAAAAGAAACCTTGTTGTAGCTTTATATATACATATACATGTATATATATGTATATGTACATATATATATATGTAATTAAAACAAGAAAAAAGAAAAAATGGTGTGATAGAGAAGAGAAAAAATATTGTCCAGCTGTTCTTCAGCACCGGACTTACAAAGCAGAAAGACTACTCCTTAGAAGAGTGAGTATAAAGGGAAACTCACTGAAACATAATGCTGAATTATAAAAAAGAAATTCATAGAGCCACAGAAAGTTGGTAACTTCAGCATAAGAAATAATACCTTAGAGATGTGCCAACTCCCTCCATCAGCAGAGTGGAGTAGGGTGCAGAAAAAAGATACAAGTGGCCAATAGACAAAGAAATTATAAAATAAATAAAAATTGACTTAGCAAAACCTGTGTTTTACAGAGGAAAGCTGACTTTTATGGACATAGTGTTGGTAAGGTAAGCATCTCAGTGAAAACAAGTCCAAAGTGGTCCACATGGGCAAAAATGTTCTGCAAGAGCAGACAGCTCTCTCTGAATGTGGGCACAGAAAGTCCTCGGTGAGCATGGAACACACTGGCAGGTGAGGAAAGTGTTCCCATATGCTGAAAGCTATCCCCACTCACCTTGCACAGCTCTCAACAGAGATGGGGGAAATTGAGCTATTATGAAGATGCTTACTAGGGCAACAAAAAATGCTTCTGGCATTCTTCTGATTACATTTTTAAAGACTTCAAACTTTCTCTTGCCTTCCTACCCTATTTTATTTTGTTAAGAAACTATAATCCCATTAAGTTATGGAAGTTATATGGATTATGTAGCTCGTAGTCCTATTCCATTCAATTTGTTATGGTTATTAATAGCGTGGTAAAACATAGCAGACATCTATTGCCAAATACCTGATCTTATTCACATTTTTTATTGATACTGTTATTAAATGCTGATTCCACCATTCCCATATAGATGGCAATTAGTTTCATAGATATGAAAGTACACACTGGATATTTAGGTTAAGGCTGTATATCTGTTGGTCACACTAGGTTCATTCCTGGTTGTCTCCTCCCACTAAGAAGGACTGGAAGGAAATCGGGATACTTCAAGATCACAGATCCTGCTGCAGAGAAATCCTCATCTCACAACCGAGCAGCAGTGAATCTCACCTCACACATAATCTAACCCCACCTGAGCCTCCACGTTAGTACATCTCAAAGAATTGAGGAGGCAAAAACCCCCAAACACAAACCCGACCAAATAAGAAAAATCAGGGAGAGACCTCAGGTCCCACCCATTGATATCTACTCATAACTCAGAAACAGAGAATAGTCCCAGAATAAATAAGATAATTACACAGAAAAGGAGAAATAAAAAGAGGAAAAGGAACCAATGTCAATTAATTCACAAGTCTAAGACCTCTGAAAACATGAGGAGAGAGGCAAATAAATCTGCCCCCAAACTTCACAATCCTCAACAAAAGATCCTACTGATACTGAAGTAGGTGACATTCCAGAGAAAGATTATTTTAAAAAACTTAATATTAAAATGTTCAGTGAACCAAAAGAAGACCTAAGAAATTAATTAAGAGAGCAAATAAAGAGATTAAAGATCACTTCAAGAAAGAAATAGAAACATCAAAGTGAAAATCAAAGCTCCTAGAAATGAAACATATAATCAAAATAAAAATTCACTTGAAAGTGCATCTAACGGATTAGATTCTGTAGAAAATAGAATTTAAATCCTTGAAAACAAGGTATATGAACTTGAGCACACAGAATTCTATAAAGGGAAGTGATAGAACATGATCAGAATATGCAAGTACCCTGGAACAGCACCCAGACACCAAACCTGAGAATCATTGGGATAAAAATGAACATGTAGACACAAGTTAAAGCTACTAACAACATTTTCAATTAGGTAGTTACAAAAAACTTCCCTATCAGAAATGAGATAGACATCCACAAATAGGAGGAATATAAGAGCCTGAATAGACCTAATCAATGAGAAATTATCCATGGTACATAATAATCAAAATGGCTAATATAGAAAATAAAGAAAAAGCTGCAAGAAAGAAGTATCAGGTCACATTTAGAGGCAGACCAATAAAGCTAACATCTGATTTCTCAATTCATACCCTTAAATCCAGGAGGGCCTGGAATAAAATATTCCAAGCTCTAAAAGAAAATAACTGCTAACCAAGGTTGCTATACCCAGCAAAGCTCAGTCTCAAATTTGAGGGGGAAATAAGAACTTTCCATGGCAGGAATAAACTAAAAGAATTCATGACCATCAAGCCAGCACTACAAAAAATACTCAAAGATAAACTGCACACAGAGGAACTTACAAATCCCAAAGCTCACAAATTGAGGAAGATAAATAGAAGTATAATCGACTAAATGAGAATCAAGACAGCATTAAATATAGCAAAAAATAAATAAAAAGTTACGTGACCAAAAACACATATCCTTAGAATCATTGAATGTTAATAGTCTCATCTCTCCTATTAAAAACCATGAAGTAGCAGAATGGATCAAAAACCAACATCCAACTATATGCTGTTAATAGCAACTCATAAGTGAAGACACCTGCACGCTAATGGTAAAAGGATTTGAAAAAAATTCTGCAGAAATGTATACTCAAAACAAATAGGTTCAGCTATCCTTATATCTGACAAAGTAGGTTTCAAGAAAACTTAATAATAACAGACAAAGGAGTGCGCTGCATATTGGTAAAGGGAACCATCCAAGAAAATATAATGATACTATAAAAATATATATACATGGCATTAAATCTCAGTCCCTAAAACAATACCACACAATAAGACAATAATACTGGGTGATTTCAATATACCCTTATCACCAGTCTACAGGTCATTAAAACATGAAGTCAGTGTAAATACTTCCAGCACAAATAATGGAATATATCAAAGGGATTTAAAAGATATCTACATAAAATTTCTCTCTCAAAGAGCTTCTTTTCAGTAGCTTATATAAATTTTTCCAAAACAGATCATGCTCTATATCACAAATACAAAACTGGATATAATCCCATGCATTTTATCATATAACAATGGAATGACACTCAAAGTCAACGGCAAGAAAATAATAAAAATACGTAAACACATAGAGATTAAACAATATTCCTTTAAATGAAGAATAGATCTAAGAATAAATGAGAGTAGAAATAAAGAAATTTTAGAAATGAATGAGAAGGGAAGTACAATATATCAAAATCTCTGAGACAGTATGAAAGCAGTTTTAAGAGGAAAATTTATTGCATTGAGTGCCTACATTTAAAAAATAGAGAGATATCAAATGAATAAGCTTATGGTCCATCTCAAGGCCTTAAAAAAGAAGAACAACCTAATTCCAGAATCAGTAGAAGACAGGGAATAATTAAGATCAGAGCCAAAATTAATGAAATTGAGAATAAAAAAAATACACAGGATGAATGCAATGACGTGGTTTTTTTTGAAAAATAAATCAGATTAATAAATTGTTAGACAAACTAAGCAGAAGTTAGAGAGGACCCAAATCAATAAAATTAAGATGCAAAAGGAGTTATCAGCACAGACTTCTGTAATCCAGAGGACTGTGAGAAACCATCTTCAAAATGTATACCCTAATAAATTGGAAAATCTGGAAGACACTGACAAATTTCTAGACACATATAACCTACCCAAGTTGAGCCAAGAAGATACAGAAAACCTGAACAGATCAATATCAAGTAATGAAATTGAAACAACAATTAAAAACATGCAACAAACAAACAAAAATCCCCAGGACAGATGGTTTCTCAGATGAGTGCTGCCAGACCTTTGAAGAAGAACAAACACCAATCTTTCTCACATCATTCCACGAAATTGAAAAGGAGAGATCACAATCAAATATATTCTATGAAGCCGGCATAACCCTAATACCAAAACCAAACAAAGACACAAGGAAAGAAAACTGTAGATGAATACCTCTGATGAACATAGATGCAAAGACCCTTAATAAAATATTGGCAAAATACATTCAAACACATCAAGAAGATAATATACTTTGATTGAGTGGGTTTCATTCCAGGGATGCAAGGTTGGTTCAACATACAGAAACCAACAAATGCAGTTCACCACTTGCAGAGAATTAATGACAAGAGTCATGTGATCATCACAACAGTTGGTCAATAGATGCAGAAAATTACTTTGATAAAAATCTAGCACTTATTCATGTTAAAAATGCAGAAGTTAGGGATGGAAGGAACTTACCTCAACATCACAAAGGCTATACACAACAAAACCGAAACCAACATAACACTGAATGGAGAAACACTAAAAGCATTTCCCTAAAATCAGGAATAAGGCAGAGCTGTCTACTCTAACCTATCTTATTCAATATAGTCCTCAAAACATTAGTCGGAGTGATCAGGCAAGAGAAATAAATCAAAATAATACAATTAGGAGAAGAAGAAATCAAAATGTCTTGTTTGTGAATGATGTGATCCTATATTTAGAAGACTACAAAAAACTTCACAAGAAGAATTTTATTGCTTATAAATTGAGTTCAGAAAAGTAGCAGGATACAAGATCAACACAAACCAAAAGCTTCCCTATACTCCCAACAATGGTTCAACAGAGGATGAAATTAGAACAATGAAGAAATTATCCCACTCATAATAACCTCAAAAAGAAAACAAAGAGCAACAAAACAAAACAATAGCAACCAACCAACCAATCACACAAACAAACAAAAATCTGGGAATTAATCTAATCAAGGAGGTCAATGAACTCTGTAATTTAAAAAGCACTATAGGAAAAAATTAAAGAACTTTGAAAATGGAAGACATATCATGTTTTGGGGATGGCAGATTTCATATTTCAATGGTTACACCACTAAAAGCAATATGGAGATTAAATGTAATCCCTATCATAATACAAATAACATTCTTCACAGAATTAGGAAAAAAAAAAACAAAATTTAAACACATTTGGAAGAATACAAGATGCAGTATATCCAAAGCAATACTGGGGGAAAAAAAAGAAACCCAAAACACAATGCAAGAGGCATCATAATACCTAATCTAAAACTGTAGTACAGAGATACAGTGATAAAAACAATATGGTATTTATAATAAAATATATATGAAGACCAATGCAACAGAATAGAAGACACAGAGGAAAACCCACATACTAATAGCCATCTGATACTTAACAAAGGTACCAAAAATATATTTTAGAGAAAAGACAGCATTTTAAATAAATGGTTCTGGGAAAACTGGGCAGCTATATGTAGGGAAATGAGACTAGGTACCTCTTGTCCTACATACAAGTCAAATCAAAATGGATCAAAGAATTGGGAAATTAACCAGAAATCTTGTAATTTCTGGAAGAAAACAAATGGTCAACAGTCCATTCAATTGGTGCTGACACCAATTTCCTTAACAAGACCCCCAAAATGCAAGAAGTAAAACTAAAAATCAATACTTGCAATGCCATCAAATTAAAAAGCTCTGCACAGCAAAGGAAATGATTAAGAGCATGAAGAGAGAGCCTACAGAATGGGATAAAATCTTTTCCAGCTACTTCTCAGAGACTGAAATTCAAAACATATCAAGAACTCAAAAACCTCAACACACACACAAACACACACACAATCAATAATAAGGCAAAAAAATTAAACAGAAACTTCTCTAAAGAAGAAATGGCCAATAAATGTATGAAAAAATGTTCAACATCTCTAGCAATCAAGGAAATGGAATTTAAAACTACACTAAGATTTCATCTTACACTAGGCACAATGGCAATTATCAAAAATACTAGCAACGATTAATGCTGGCAAGGATATGGGAATCAAAGTTACGCTTGTACATAGATGGTGGGGCTGCAGACTAGTACAACCACTCTGGAAAGCAGTATGCTTCTAAAAACATTAGATAAAGATGGGAATCTTCTAAAAGTCTTTGTAGGACCTTAAATAACAGTTTTATTTTAGCAAACACATATGAAATAACTGGGCATTTCAGAGATTGATCACTATTTCAACTTTTCCTGCTGATCTGAGCAAGATACTTGACCAGAAAAATTTTAGAGGAAGAAAAGTTTATTGTGGAGCTCATGGTTTCAGACGTCTCATAAATAGTCAGCTTCATTCCTTGGGGTTTGAGGAATGTAAGTATAGCAGAGTAGAGAAAGGAGAATGGGAGATGGGAAAGAGGACTGAATGGATAAAGGTGAGGGGAAAAAGGGATTATGAACTGAAGTTGAATATTAATATTGAAATGAAATGAACTATTATGTATAAAGCTCTAACAATAAAATAAAATATCAAAAAGCTATCTAATATTTTACAGTGGGTATTAATTATCCATATAAAAGTTGAAACTGTAAGAAAATTTTTTTCTAATGTTTTAAAAATATGATCAATGTTATGAGAAAAATTAAGTTATATTTGTATTTTCTCATAGAAAATTATATAAAAAATTGAGGGAACAAAGAATATGAAGGTAAAACATTAGGAAAAAATATTACAGTGATGTGTAGATGGTTAGCTATAAACTTTATAGTATTATCTTCATAAAATCTGATTAATTTCATTTTCTAAATTCTCACAATTATAAGTAAATTCTTATTTTAAAATTATTTTAAAAATTGTCTGTTTTGTAAATGATCTTAACAATACATAAAAATGCAATTTGACCAAAAATTTGTATATTTCCTGAATAATTTGAGTTGCTGACATAATGGTACATTATACATTACTTATGTAAGAAGACATTCTCCTACATAGTTATTATGCAATAATTATAATTAGGAAATGAAATAAATTCATTGCTATCACTTATTCTTCAAAGTTAGTTCAGTTTTTCCCATTATCTCAATAAGGACCTTGACAGCAAAAGTATCATGTTTCATTTATTCATTATGTGTCCTTCATTCTCCTCTAATATGTAATAGTTGCTTACTATTTTTTTTCTTTAAACCTAGTATTATCACTATCACTTATCCTCAGGATCTTGAGAATTTTGAAGATTGCAGACCATTCATTTTGTAAAATGTCCTTCATCTTGGATTTGTGTGATATTTGTTTGTAATTAAATTATGGTCAAGAGCTCTTGGCAGTAATGTCACAATAGTGATAGTATTCTAACTGGATTCTATAATGTGGGTAAAATTGTTTGTCTCATTGATGATATTGCTGTTTGCTACTTACGGTTTTGCCTACTAGCCTTCTTCACTAGTAAGTTAATCTTTTCTATTTGTAATTATTAAGTGTTTATCAGGAGATACCTGAATATCCATTTTTCACCAATATATCAATGTATTAATTTGTTTAAACTATGTAGATTCATGGTTCCTTATTTCTGTATAATTGGTTATATTATTATACATTCAGTATTCATATTTGTGCTTAAACTATTCACTATTTGGCCAGTGAGAGACACTTTTCACTGGCTCATTTTTTAAGTCTGTATTGTTTTTTTTTTTTTTTTTTTTTTTTTTTTTTTTTTTTTTTTTTTTTTTTAGGTTCAAATGGCCTTTATTTTTTGTATTGTTCTTTGAGCACCTATGTATTTTCTTGCACAATCAAATAGTTTGGGCTAATTTTTAAAAATTTTCCTGTCTCAGGCTTGCATTAGTCAATTCTTTAAAGAGCCCATATTCCTTATAATGAGAAAAGATACTTAGAAACCAACATGTTTTTACGAGGTGTGCTCGATGCTTTGAGTTGTTAATCTCACCTCTCTCTCCACCTACCTCTTCCTGTGTATGGTCATTTACCTTGCTCAGTGCAACCTAGTTTCAAAAAAATTATTCAGGAAAGGCAATTAAGAGGATAAGAACCATCAGTTTGATCTTTTTTTCTCTTGAAAAGACTCTCCAAATTTTTTTAAATATTCAAATATCCCAAAATCCATCCCTACTATCTTTCTGTAAAAATTATGTTGTTTACACTTCCTTGTCTACTTCTCCATTTTAGCATATGACTTCTAAAAGGTCAAGGATCATAGTTGTACTTTGTTGTTCACTGATTTAGTCCAAGGGCTTTTAGAAAGAAGGAATACATTTGCTTCTATCTGGTCATAGAGAAAGTGTCAAAGAAAGTAAGATGAAAATTCTCTTGGGTGGAGAATGATTTGTTCAAAATGAAAAACATATTTTTTGATTGGCTTAGTATTTCATTTCTTTTCCATTGAAGTAATATTTGCAATCTTGTTTTCTCCAATGTTTTCATAAACTTTCAGAAAAAAATTGTAGTACTTATGTGTGGAAGGATTTAAATTGTATTATGAAATTCTTTTATTAAAGAGTTGAGTAGTTGTACAATCATAAATGCATATAAAGTAACAACAAGATATGCATTTGATCCTAAACCATAGTTATCCCCACATTGCCCACACCCTAGTCTCTTAATTCTTCTATATGATACCCCTATAGCTAATATAAATGTCCGTATGTATATATATGAATAAGATTGTGAATTTTCCAGAATTAAATGATGGCATAAATATTATTTGACTTCTTAGGGGAATAAAGATTATGCTACATTGTCTCCTTCAATCCTTCCCTATCTTCCTTCCCTCTCCCATCACCCACATCTGCCCTCCCCCAACCCCTCTACATGTCTGTGGTTCCCCTAGATTTTGTGTTGCTATTCCTTTGGTGGCCCAATATATAAGTTTGATTACCTTTCACCCAAGCCTGAGTTTAGCTCTAGCCTCCACAAATAAGGGCAAACATTCTACCCCTGAGTCTCTGAGTTTGACTAACTTCTCAGTATGATTTCTTCCATTGCCATCCATTTACCCTCAAAGGCTGCAACATCGTTGTTTCTAATAGCTGAATAGAACTCCATTATAAATATATACCAGAGATTTTGGATTCACTCATTCAGTGAGGGGCATCTGCGTTGGTTCCATAATTTAGCTATTGTAAATTGAACTGCTATGAATATGTATTTTTCTATGTCACTGTAATGTGTTGATTCTAAGTCCTCTGAGAAAATACCCAGAAGAGGGATAGCCGGGTTCATTGCTAATTTTTTGAGGAGTCTCCAAACTGATTTCCAGAGTGGCTGTACCAATCTGTAGTTTCACCAACAGTGTGCTAGAGTTCCTATCTCCCCACAACCCCTCCAGCATTTGTTACTGTTTGTATTCTTCATCTTTTATGAAATTATTTTTAACATGTACTCTGAAAAGGAACATTGGATTTATCTGATCCTCGGATCTGTTCCTGGTTTTACGTGCCTAATTATTGTATACCAGGAGGATAACAGCACATGATGAATATGCTATTTAAGAAAAAGTCCTGCAAGGTTGGAAGATGAAAGGTAACTGATCATAAATATTACTTTGGGGATTATAGTTAAATAAAAGATGAGTTGATTGCAATATATTATTATTATAGTACAAGTGCAATAGGAGGAATTATTAGGATTATAATGTACAGTGATAAAAGAAGAATTAATTAAAAGTTTTCTATTTGGTGCATTATTCTAGCACCTGAAGATATGTCATTAAGTAAGATATAAATTCTACATGAGAAAGTTCTAATTCAGAAGGGAAATCAGTCCACATATGGATAATTACTTTGTGATCTGATAAATGCTTCTACAAATGTGTCAGAATACTGGGAAACTCAGGACTAGCTTATCCTCTCAACATTTGAGGTTATTAAGTTTGGAGGAAAGATATGCAAGAGGGTAAGGAAGACAGTCGAAAATAGGGAGTACTACCAATCATAGCAAACTTTGGAGAATTTTGTAATTACAAAAAATATATTTGGTATAAGGCCATAGAGCAACTTTTATCCCACTCTTTCATAAGTTAAAAAACCTGTTCTACTCCCAGTAATTCTGATATAAAATACTGTATGTTAACATAGTGTCGGTGATATTTTAGATGATGTTTTTATTTTAAAGATTTTATTTTATTTCATAAAGATCATTCAAGAAATAGCTTCTTCACTTTCCTGTGATTTTTATGGATAAAATATATACTGGAAATAGATTAGTTATACATTTGGGTTCACTGGGTGGAAATAATGGAAGAAGTAGCCAACTTTCACCACAGCAATTTTTAAAATAATAACATTCGTCTTTTTATCCTACAAATTTGTAGAATTACCTCAGTGAAAGAAAAGTCGTATGTTAAACATTTTCTTAAAATCTGGACCAAGTACCTAAGATAAGTTGGCATGGGAGGGATTGGAAATTCTTGGTTGTACTTGTGCATGCTTGTCTTTGAGATCATGTAGCACATGAATAAAATACAAGTATCCACTTTTATATAATCAAGTTTAACTTAGCTCAAAAGCTACACATACTTGGGGTCAAATATTCAGATTTGCCAAGAGTTAAAAAATTATTTTAATACATTCACTCATTCATTCATTCATTCATGGGTTGAATTAATCAATTCTTAGTGTGTTTGAACTAGAAGTATAGTTAAGAAAAGCATGACCATTAGTTGATTACGGGGTTTTAAATGTAGCACATAAGATGAAACAGTAAACATGACATTGAAATGAGGACTTTGATAGGGAATAACTGGGTACCATGTGTGGAGCACACATCAGCCTCAGGTCCGATTTGTGTGTGTGTGTGTGTGTGTCTCCATGCCTGTGTATGTGTGAATGTGCGTATATGTGCCCTTTCATATGCATAGATGTGAGTGAGAACTTTCCCCAGAAAGTTCTTAAAAATGAATAGAAATAGAATAAAT
The DNA here is from genome assembly GCA_004027875.1 of Aplodontia rufa. Classification (NCBI taxonomy): domain Eukaryota; kingdom Metazoa; phylum Chordata; class Mammalia; order Rodentia; family Aplodontiidae; genus Aplodontia; species Aplodontia rufa. The sequence goes on from PVKS010016063.1 coordinate 11,803, forward strand.
ACAACACAGTCTCCATCATCTATGGTAGTAAGAGGCATAAGGAATAATAAATGAAACAGTGGCTTTGAAAAGAATCATTATTTGTGTACCCTCAGTTAATGAATGCTAAGTGAATAATTTAGCATCAAGATTATATGTAATTTCAGTATGTGTTTATCTTGAAGTTTAGTGACTTTAATAAATTAATCATCAGTGATTAAATTTTTCTCCCGCTTTGCAAATTTTATGAGTCCGGATTATCCTGGCACTTCATAGCTACAACTTATTCATTTTAAAATTGAAATCTGTCTATTTTAAAAAAATCTCTATCTGGTAGCAAATTGAATTCTCATTGCACATAAAGCTAGAAATTCAATAAAATAAGAGTTTTGAGTTTTGAAAGATGTGTTGGCTAAAAAATATACTTCTGCAGTTTAGATTTCTTTTGTGTAGTAGAATAAATAGAGGGCATGAATTCTAGGGTGATAGATGAAATGCAGTTTCTTTCAAGGTCTGAGGTGGTAAAGTGTTCAGTAAGAGAGCAAGAAATAGTGGTATTTTAGTGTATTCTGATCTTTGAAATAAACCGATAGGGAATTTATTTCTGTCATATTATAAGAACCATATCTAGAGAATGAACAGGAAAAATATTAAAATCTATACTTTCATTCAATATTTGTTTCACAAATATTTGCTGAATGCTTTCTGCTTGACAAATACCATGCAAATAAAAAATTCAAAGTCCAGTGGAACTGACAGATATGAAAAATCAATTATTTCCTCAATAATAATATTAATAGCTAATGCTGAAAAAGAGCTTATTGGGTACAAGACCCTGTGGTGAATTCATCACATGGGTGTTCTGATTTACTCCTCTCAAAACATATCAGAGATGAGTACTGAAATTAATCAAATTTTACAGAAATAAAAAGTGAGGTTTGAGAAAAATGAAAATTGTATCACAATTGTAACTACTAAGTGAGAATTAAGTGCAGGTTTATTTTTCTGTGAATAATTTAAATAAATAACTTATTTTAAGATACATTTATGCAATATAAAGACAGTACAAAGAGTTCCCATGTAGGTGTGAGATTCCCTACTGTTACCATGTTACATTTTTGTGATATATGTGTCAAAACTACAAAATGCACATTGATACATTTCTATTAACAAAACTCCAGGCTGTATTTAGATTTTAGCAGTTTTTCTCTTCTGTTTCAATTTCTTTGAAGGCTTGAGACAGCACAAAGAGGGCTTACTAAATATGGGAAGGACTGTACAGGGAAGGAATAGAGGTAGATTTCTGAAGAGCTGAGACACAGTACTAGCTCTTAAATGCTCAAGTAGAAATTATCCAAGTCAAAATAAAATAAAATCAAACCAAAAAGCCAAAACAGAAAACAAGCAAACAAACAAACAAACCCAGGAGAGATCATTAAAGACAAAAATTAAAAAAATGCTAAAATATAGTGTAATTTAGTGAATTCTGAACGACTAAATGTTTAGAGACCCACGTGTTTACAAAAAATGACAGTAGGTAAGATCAGAGAATTAGCCAGAGTAAAATGATAAAGGCCTTGTTTACCATGCTGAAGAACTTTCACTTTATATTACAATTTTCAAATATTTGATGTAGTTAAGCAGAGAAATAGCACTCAGGTTATAATTTTTAAAAGCCAAATATTTTTGGCATTGTGGAAATATAGAGGCTGGATTGACCAAGAGAGATTAGAATAAATGATTATCTGGGATGATTATTTAGGATAAATCTATTATATTGTGGGTAAGAAATAATGAGAATGACAAAGGACTGAGCCAAGTGTATGCCAATAAATAGCGAAGCATCAGCATGGAAAGATGCAAATGAGTTCCCCTAACATCAATGGAGAGACATTAAGTCATCAAGTTTGCTTGATGACAAACCCATTATTGTTGTTGAGATTACACCACCGTATTAGTCAATTTTATGTCACTGTAGTAAAATACTTGAGATAAACAACTTACAGGAAGGATCAGTTATTTTGACTTCAATCCAAGATTGCTTGGACTGTCATTGTATTGTTGTGGGTCCTATGGTAAGGCAATCCATCATGACAGGAGCCTGCAGGGGAAGAGGTCCATTAACCTTAGGGTGGACAGGATTCAGAAGTGGGGAAAGGGGCAAGAGTTCCTGTGTCTGCTTCAAGTGCTTGCCTCCAACGATCTAACTTCCTTCTATTATGTCCCACCTCTTAAAATTTCCACCACCTCCCAATAGCACTACATGTTGGTGGCCAAGCCACTAATGCTTGAGTACTGGGGCATACTCATCCAAACTAAAGCAATCAATCTTTTCCTTAACTGATAGAACAAGCAGGGGAAAAAAAAGTAAAAATAAGGTAAAAATGTAGTTGTTCTGATCATCACTATCAATCTACTGAATATAAGTGGCATTTACAGAAGTCTCAATCCAATAACAGCAGGCTCTATGTTCTTCTCTAGTTCACATGGTACAGCCAGGAAGACAGATGATGTTCTGGGCAATAAAACACACCTTAACAAATTCAAGATAGTAGAGCTCACACAAAGCGTACACGCAGATCACAATAGAATCTAACTAGAAGCCAATCACAGAAAAGCAGGAAATTTCTAAGTAATTATACATTGAATAATGCATTGTAAGTAACACATGAAAGAAGTCTTAAGAGAAGTGTTACAAATTTTTTGAACTAAATGAAAATGAGAATGTAATTTGTTAAAAATTGTAGGCTGCAGTGAAAGTGTTTATGAGATAGAGATTTATAATAGCATTATCTGCATGTTTGGAAAGAAAAGATGCAAGATCATAGGTATCCTTAGGTAGGACTCTTAGGTGAATCAGGTAGGCTGACAGCTGATTGCAGGACACCAAGGAGAAAGAGGGTACATAATCCATCCGAGTATAACCTGATCTTCTAAGAAACCTGCCTGCGCAATGTTCTTTATAGTTTTGAATGTCTGTAACATGATGTCAGGAGCTGAATCTAAATTCATCAATGGTCTAAAATACCCACCAATTAGCTCCTTATAATACCTTTGTATTTTCTTCAGTTTAATTCTTAGAATACTATTTCTAAAATTGAAAAAAAAATACTCAGAACAATACTAGCATTTTTAGTTTTAATGCAGTTAACTGACTGAATGTCTGAGTAGATTACAGAGAGAAGGAAGCAGTACTCATAGTTCTTAAAGCAAACATGGCAATTGGAGAAAGGAATGAAATAATGATAAGAGGGAAAATGGAGACTGGGCCACTATTTGGGAAGAAAATGCCCAGGCTGATAGCACACAGAGAGGGAATCCAGCTGTCAGCTTTGATTCTGAGTCTCCCTCCCCAACAGGTGACACTCTTTAGCAGCTCTGCAAAATACACCTGCAGGGGTCCATAACCCTGAAATTGTCCTACTCAATGTTTCCCTTGAGATTATAGCAGTGGTTCCACCCAGTTCTAACCACTTCCTCTCCTTCCCCTAATAAGACTTTGTCTACTCAGCATCCAGATCCATGATTTAAAAGTTCTGACTCAAACTCCTTCTCCAGTAGAAATGTTTTCTTTAGTTGCCATTGCAAAAATGATAAAATCAGTTGTAATTGCTTTGGTACAAAGTTCTGAGTTACCTGAAGATTTTTGCAACCTTGTATCATTTTCAACCACTCTGTTTGTTATACTGCCTGGGTTTAGCCTTCTCTTCATTCAGCACATTTCTCACACTTTATTTTGAAACAATTCTTAATATTTTCAATAGTATTTTAACTGCTCTTTCACGCTCTTATTATTTCTCTCTTCACTGGTCAATAAACTCAATGAGACCAGGATTGTATCTGTAGCCAAAACAGTGGTCAGTAATTATTTATGGAATAAATATATGAACACCTGAGGTCAGTGGACTTGAGGAACAGGGAAGGAAGAAATGAAATTTGTCCCTAGACTGTTCACTGATGTTGTTCTGAAGACACTGAAGATCTTTCAGCACTTTTGATAATTGGACCAATAAAAGTCTAAGTAGAAACTAATTTGATTCTTCTTTTCTCTGTCTCTCCAAATTAGTGCTGCAATACTATATAGTAAAACAGAATTAAATATTTACTCAAAATGCATTCTGCTTTTCATTGATCATTCATGTATGACCTACAGAATATATTTATCCTCCTTGGTAATCTAATTAGTAAATAAATTATAATTAATAATGTTTTATTTTAGTTCCATTCATGGACATGATTCATTGAATGTGTTTTATATATATAAAGCATCCTTTTTGCAAAGTTATATCTCACTTGACTCTTGAAGTAACACCTAGTTGTCCACGTTCTTATTATCCCAAATGAGAAATGTGAAGGTCACAGAATCTTTGCTAAAATTCACGTAGTCTTTGGGTGACTAAATCAAGTCACACACACAAAACATGCACGCGTGCACACACACACACACATGCATTTTATTTTGGCCCATAATGATTATACATATTTATGGATTTCAGCGTGATTATACATGATTTGGAATGATCAAATAAGGACAATTTGCATGTTCTTCACCTCAAACATTGATCATTTCTTTGTGTTGGGGACATTCAAAATCCATGTTAACATATTTAACTCATGGTTTTCAACCAGTATCCTTCTGTGTCTTAGAGGTTAGAAGTTATTTCTCATGCCCAGCTGTACTCCTGTAGCCATTAACCATCCTTTCTTCATTCCTTCTTACCTCCTCTTCTTTCCAGGCCTTGTCCATGAGATCAATGATGCTGCTCTTTACTCTGTAGGGCCTGGCCATTGTACTGGGGGCAGAGCTAACTTTGGTGCATTCCTAGATGTACTAGATTTTCAGCAATTGTGCTGATTTTGATATCTGATATGTAAGAAATACTTAAATATTATATATCAACAGCAAACATTGTAATTATATATACTGTTTTTTAGCTTTAATCTGAATGTTTTGTTGAGAAACTTGAACATATCCTCATGCTTTTTTCAAAATGGGCACATTTAAGTGATTCAGTCAGATCACTCCTAGTAAAATAAAGAAAATGAACCACCAGAGTGAAAACAATGACTCCACTGGAATGTCCTCTTTTTGTTTTGGGTAATGCCAAGGACTTGGTTTTTGGTTATTAAAAGATCTCACTTCTTTCATCCTTCTAGTTTTCAGCCCCTCCTGTAGTAGACAGTCCAGTTTGGGCTCTTGCCCAACACACTTGCCCTTGTCAGTGCTTGCTCACTGTGTGCTGCCCCGTGGAGGCTGCGGTCCACATGTCTTTCTTTCAAGCTCACATCTCATTGTGGAACACTATACTTGCCTCTCTGCCTCGGAGGCTGCTTTCTGTCCTAACAACAAAACCTACATTCAGACACCCATTCCGAGAGTGGCCTTTGTATCTTCACACACTGCCGCACTCACTCCAGGACATTTAGCTGTTCTGTTATCCATTTATGTGAAGTGACCTGAAATACGTCTGGGAATGGGAAGGGCAAGGTCAGAGCACAATGGGCACTGATCAGTCAGGCTTTCCTTGGAAACACGGCTGTCTCTCTTATTGTCTCATCCTCATTCACTTCACTGGTCATCAGCCGGCCCTTTAATTCCCACTCCAAAGAGAATTGTTTTATCTCAGTCCTTAATAAAAGTTTAATAGTAGATAGAGCACTTTAGAGAGAATCCGTGTTAGTGAGATTTTATTTCACCTAATATACTAGCATATTATGCATTAGAGTAATTTATGGGCTCTTGTAAGTAAAGCAAACAAAAATATTTACAGAGTTAAGCAAACTGCATATTATGGTGCTATCCTGAAACTTTCACACTCTGATCAGTAATAGCTCTCCTCTCATTAGCCTGAACCAGTGAGATGTACCTCTAATTAGCTCTAAACCTACTGCTGAACAGCAGTCATTTCATGTACTGCTTGTTATTAAAGCAAATACCTGGAAATTACACGATTAGCACAAAAATCAATTCAATTTTAAACCCAATGTTTAAAGCAGACTTTAGACCCCCACTCTCATGTGCGGCATGCTATTACCTGGTACTCTTTGTATTTGAGGACCCCCCCAAAGCTGGAATCCACCAGGAACATATAGTAAAGGACCAAATAAAAGCATTTCTTCAGTTTTTACAGTCTCTTTGAATGAGAATCAGACTGACAACAATTTTGGAAAAGGCGGAAATGCTAGTCTCACTATCCATGCATGGATTCAGTTTTATGCAACCAGTAAATATTTGGGACACTTATGAGGCACTAAAGTCACAGAGGCAGTAGAGATACTTTGTTGGCCCTCAAGAAACTTAGCACGTGTGGAAGTGGGTTGATGAAAGTAGGTAGATGTGTATAGAACATCATGGAGGAGGCAACCAAATGGGTGTTTAGAGCACCAGAGAGCACTGATGGATTTAGTTGAGAAACACAAGGTGAGAGAAAGAGGATTTTTAGGCTTATTTGGATTTAATGTAATGAATAAAATATATGACATTTAGAAGGTGGCATAGCATGATCTACAGGCAGTGCAGTCAACCCTCAGTTTTAGTCTTATCTTTGCTGTTTTTTAGTGGTGTGACCATTTCTGCCCTTTAGTCACTGGGTGGCCCTGGGTCTTGGTCTTATGATTATGAACCAGGAGATGGTGTCAGTAAATTAGTGACCTTAAATAATATTTAAAGGGCAGTACCTGAGAAGGGTAGGTTCTTGTCAACTTCTGTTCCTTTCCTTTCCTCTTTCACTCAGTTTCTCCACTATCTCCTTCCACACTCCAGAGTCCTCCGTCTACAATCCCAGGCCTTACCACGTGGTGTCCTTCCTCCATGTTCCAGTCACTTTTCTGCTTGCAAGGCCCTCCCTTTCCTTACTCCATGTGGAACATCAGAATTCTATCCCTCCCCTACGGGGATCCACAAACAGTGCTTCCTCCGCCAGGCCCAATCTGATCTCTCCTGCTGTAGATTTTACTTCTGAATTTCCATTGCAGTTTGCATATCTTTCTCAGCTCCTATCATCTTACACGGTACACTGTAGTTAGCTGTTGGAAGTCTTATTTCTTTGCAACACATTAAGGGTTGGGGTTAAATTATATGATAAATCTGTAACTCCAGCACCCAATACAGTGTTGCAAATATGCAAAAGTTATTCAATAATCATATTTTAAATAGAATAGATACATCCAGCAGTTAAATTAAACCTTAAATTCTGTGGATTTGAATTATTTTTACATAAAACCTACTTAACCGAATAACGTTAATAACAGAAGATAGAATAACTGTATATTGAATTGCTAAGGGACAGGAAGTTCACTCCATATGATCTTTACTAAACAAATGATAAAAAAGACCTTTGTTCAAAATCATTTTCTTCTTAGACAAAGAGCTCATTATATCCTTCCCTTGAAGCTTGACTTGGGTTCAGGATAGCTTCCCTAAATGAATGAAAGAGAGAAAAGAAAGAAAGGAAAGAAAAAACTTGACATGAAGTTGGACACTAGATGCTATTCAAAATCACATTTAAAAAGAATATTTGATAATGTGTGAAATTGATCATATAGAATATTGAAAGAAAATTTAGGATGTTAAATTTTAATTTTCTCATGTGATTTAAATTTAATATCAGATAAATAAAATGTACTGAAATACACCCAAATATTTGAAGTAAATATATGTGGGTAAGATAAAAAGCTGATGGTTTTAATTTTATTTTTCTATATTTTGTATTTTTTTCAATATTTGATTACTTTTGTAACTAAGAAAGCAATGAAAATGCATTTTTAATAGAACAATGCTTTTTTAACATTGGCAATTTTGTCCCCAAAGGGACATTTGGCAATTGCTAGAAATATTTTTATCATGACAATAGTCATGTGCTACCGGCATCTTGTGGGTAGAGGCAAGGGGAGCTGCTAAACATCTTATAATACACAAGACTTCATCCAATAACAAAGGGTTACCTAGTTCCAAATGTCAGTACTAAAACTCAGAAACTTTATACAGTGGAAAATTTTGCTTTCTCATGGAAGACAGAAAGCAACTAACAGCATGAATGAGTCATTGGTTTACCAAACCATGCTTCATCATTAGTCAATATGATGGTTTATTGGGCAAGTCTTAAAATTACATTGCCAAAAGTTTTAATGAGATGGCAGTCTCTCTAGTTCTTTCTTACCTTGAGCAGTCTATATTTCTTACATCAAAGGTCTTCAATATATTCTTAATACATATAATCATTTCTTAGACACATTGCCTTGTTTCTATCAAGAAGGAGATCAGCATGTATTTCCTAATTCCCTCAGCATTTTACATGGTGCAAAGAAGAAACTTCTGTTGTAAGGGATAAACAAATATTTTTATATAGGTCAAATAAGTATGTATCTATTTCCATCTATTATCTATTTCTCTATCATCATCTGTCCATCATCACCTATGTTTACTTAATTTATTCATGGTTTTTATCCTGAAGGGATGGTGAATTTTAGTAAACGATTTTTCTGTATCTATTAAAGTTACCATGTGACTTTTATGATCCATTATATTGTTATGTTGTATTAAGTTTATTTATTTGTGTATGCTGAACCATCTTTCCATCTCTGGGATAAATCCAACTTGATTATGGTGAATGATTTTTTGATCTTCAGTTATATTTGATTTACCAGTATTTTGTTGCGAATATTTTTTTATTTATGTTCATCAGAAATGCTGGTCTACAGTTTTCTTTATGTGAATGTGTGCCATGTCTGGCTTAGGCATCAGGGTAATGCTGGTCTTGTAGAATGTGTTTGCAAAGGTTCCTTCCAGTTGAATTCTTTGGAGAAGTTTGCAAAGAACTGGCATTTATTTTTCTTAAAAGGTCTGATAGAACTCAGCAGTGAAACCAGCTGGTCCTGGACTTTTTTGGGGGGATGCTTTTCATTGTTAATTGAATCTTGTTGCTTGCTATTTATCTCTCTAGGTCTTTTTAGGCCTTTGTGATTCAATTTTGATATATCATGTGTCCAGAGTTTTATCCATTTCTTCTAGATTTTCCAATATGATAATGATTGGTTGCTTATAATAGTTCCTAATGATTCTTTGTATTTCTGTGGTATCAATTGTAATGTCTCTTTTTTCCACTCTGATTTTATCTATTTGAATCTTTTGCTTTTCTTGGTTAGTATAGCTAAATATATTTCAATTTTATTTTTATTTTCAAAAAGCAAACTCTCCATTGCATTTTTTAAAAATATTTAGCTAGTCTCTATTTTATTTATTTCTGCTCTGATCTTTTCTTTTTTTTCCCCTCTCCATCTACCAATTTTGAGCTGGGTTTGTTCTTCTTTTCCAGGACCTTGAGATGCATTCTTAGGCTGTTTCTTTGAAATCTTTGCATTTTATTGATGTAGGCACTTACGTCAGCAAGGGTTTATAACAATAGATAATTCCGATTATTCAGGTTATCTGAATGTGATGTATAGTTCCAAGCCAATGAGAGGATCTTAAATTGAGGGAAGAAGATAATCATCTTTGACAAAACTCTTGATACCAAGATTGACTAAAATTTCCTGAGATATTTTCTTAGCATTAAGTTACGCTTACATGAAAATGCCAACTAGAATAACAAAGAGACATACTTTCAAATAGTATTCTAGCATTGAACCAATACTTACAGAAATGCATTTTTGATTAATAGAGATGAAGGACAGTAATGATGAGAGGAAACATTAATAGCTACTGTGCTAACAGAAAAGGACTGAATTTAGTGTAAGGAGTAATCCTGTTATTTTGGAGGAAGAAATACTAAGAAAAAAGGCTAATTCAGAGAATCTAGAAGTAAGGCAAATGAGGACAGAGAGTATTCCTGAGGAAGGGCATTAGGCTGTATATGTCTAGTCTGTTGCCCCAATTTTTAATCCTAGCACACTTGTACCTGGGAAGCCTATAGCTACTTGAGCTGCACCTAAGAAGCACCTGACTTCTACCAGGTTCTTTCACCTACTTTGTTGGCATCATAATTCTTTTGCTTTCTTATTTTAAAAATTATTTTGGCAGCTTCATTAATACATCATACCTTTCACCTATTAAAAATACACAAATACTTAAAATACAATAATTTTAAGTATATTCAGAGATTTGCAATCATCAGCATAATCAAATTTCAGAATGTTTTCATTACTTTATGAAGAAAATCCACACACATTAGAATGTGATCCCCACTCCCACCCATACCCTCAGCCTTAGATGACCACAAATGTACTCACTCACTGCATCTATAATTGGCCTTTTCTGAACATTTGATATAAATGGAATCACAAAACCTGGACTGTGAGGCTAACATTTTTCACTTTGTAATTCCTTAAGTTCAATCATGCTGTACCATGTATCAGTATCCTTTTCCTTTCTATTGCTGAATAATATTCTATCATATTTTATGATATATTTTATATATTCATTCACCAATCATTGAATATTTAAGTGACTTCTACTTTTGATTATTACAAATAAGATGTTGTGAACATTCATGTACAAGTTTTTGGGTGACTGTCTTCATTCTCTTGAGTATATGCCTAGAGGTTGAATTGCTAGGCAATTTGCTATGTTTAAAATTTTGCAGCAATTCTAGATTATTTTAAAAATTGGATTCACCATTTTATATTCTATTGTTAATGTATGTGGGTTCTAATTTGGGTTCAAATTTCTCTAAATGTTCACCAGAACTTTCATTATCTATCTTTTGCTCATCATCAGAGGGTATAATTACACCTTCGATTCATAACTTTGTAATGAATATTGATATTTAGTATCATTCCATATGCTTATTGGACATCTGTATATCTCTTTGGAGAAAACTATTTTTTCTATACATTAATTGCATTAGTTTTGTTTCTTATTAATTTGTAAGAGATATTTATATAATTTGAATACAAATCTCCTATTGGATATGTTTGCAGCATTTGTTCTTATTTTGTGGATTGACTTTTCTCTTGCTTGAAATTAGTATACGAGGAAATAAATCTTTATAGTTTTCTGGCACAATTTCCTTAAATATTTTTTCTGTTTCTTCCTCTTTATTTTCTCATTTTGGTATTTATTTTCCCATAATTTATGTTTTGATTCACTTAATGTTGCTCCCCTCCATTTTTCTAAAGCTCTGTTAATTTTTTTATCATTTTTTTCTATTTTCAGATTGCAATATCTTATTAGTGTATTTTTATCTGCATGATAAATGGTTCATTTTTCATGTCAAGTCATTTTTCCTTGTCTCTGTAGCAAATTTTTCATTTCCATTATAATTCTTTACAACATGGTTATTTTAAAAAGTAATCATATTTCTTTATTGTTAATATGTATTTGATGGAACATTATCATAATACAACATCTTCATTTTTTAAACATAGTTTCTCTATATCTTTCTCTGTTCTTATAATAGCTGCTTGGATCTTTGCTAAATTCATCTCATCAGAAGCACTTGATGTGTTCTGATATTTTTCTTTAATTATGGGTCATACTTCTTTGCTTATTTGCATGTCTAATAATTATTTGTTGAAAGTTGGACATTTTAGATTGCACTTGGTGGTAACTCTAGATAACTCAGAGACTTGCTCATTTTTCCTGCTTCACAAGTATGTATGTAGGAAAAAGTCTCAATTCATTGATTACTTGAAGATGGGTGTTGAAGCCTCCAACTTCATCATGCATTTGTTTGTTTCCCTCTGCAGTTCTATAAGTTTTTGCTTCCATATTTTGATATTCTATTATTAGATGTGTACATGTTAAAGACTATTTTATCTTCTACAAAAATTCACATTATCATTATATAAAAGTTGTTCTTTATCACTGTAGAAGATAAAATAGTCCTTTTCTTGACTGTAATGAATATTGTTATTTCAGTGTTCTTTTGCTTATTGTTAACATGTTGTATCTTTCTTCTTTCATACTTGTGCTCATATTTAAGGAATAAGTATCCACTTATTCCTTAAAGTGGATAGACAATATATTGCTGGGTCTTTTATATTATGTCCATTTTGATGATCTGTTTCAAAATTCAGTGCATTTAAATGACTATTCAAAGCAACTACTAATATAGCTGGGTTATTAGTTACATGGTTTATAGTCATTTTCTATGCGACACTAATGCTCTGATTTTTCCCCTTCATTCTGCACTTTTCCTACCCCCTCTGCTGTTATTTGATTATTTTACATAATTCTATTTGTTCTCCTTTCTTAGCATATCAATTATGCTTCTTCTTAACAACTTTCCCTAGAATTAAAAAATATATTTACAAGTAACAAAGACTATTTTCAATTGCTGCACTACCTCACAAATTGTGTAGTTACTTCATAACATAGTATTTGTCAATTCCCACTTCTTAGGTCTTAGAACTTTTCTCTTATTCATTATAGTTTTCCACATCCTATAATCATTGAGCATGTTATTATTTTTTGCTTTGTTCTACACTTTTCAAAGTGTTTTTTATTTCTTCTGACTTAAGATTTTCTCTTTGTCCTTATTTGCAGCATTTTGAATATGATATACCTAGGTTTAAAATTTTATTTTGTTTTGGTTTTAGTGTTTGTCTTTCACATTATTCTCTGCATTTTCTGGGTCAATAGTTTTTTTGTGTTATGAATTTTGGAAAATTCTCAGTCATGAACACTTGGGGTGTTAAAAATTGAGGCCATTAGACTTTTAGTGTGAGATTTTATATTAATATGGTAGGTCTGACTGTGTTCAATGTTCTCTGTTGTAATATATCTCCGTTTTTGTTTTTTTTTTAATGTTGCTACTATTTTTTGTGCTTTGTGGTGCTTGATATAGAACACGGGTCTTTATGAGAGGCCAGCGCTCTCCCACTGAGCTATATCCACACTGCCTGGTGTTCTTATTTTTTGTCTCCTTTTTTAAACTTTGAAGCTTCCCTTTATACTGCTCCTCAGAGAATGTGTTTTTTTGCTTCTCTTTCAGCAGTAATCTACGAGGATTTCTTGGAGACCTATTGTTTTAGTGAGCTTTTTCACTGCTGTGACTAAAAGAGTTGACAAGAACCATTTTAGAGGAGGAAAATTTTATTTGGACTCTCATAGTTTCAGCTTCTCAGTCCATAGACATTTGAATCCATTCCTTGGGATTCAAGTTGAGGTAGAATAGCAGAAGAGTGTGGAAGAGGAAAGTAGCTTGGGGCATTGCAATTGGAAATCGGAGAGTGGGGTGAGGGAGAGAGAGAATGTTCTACTCAACAAGGACGAAAAATAAACCCCAAAGACACAACCCCAAGGGGTCATCTCCTCCAGCCACACCCTACCTGCCTACAGTTACCATCCAGTTAATCCTTATCAGTGTATTAGCTCACCGATCAGTTTAAGGCTCTTATAATTGAATCATTTCACTTCTAAGCCCTTTTGTATTGATGCACACATGACCTTTTGGGGAACACCTCACATCGAAACCATAACACTTATTGATGTGATGGTGTGATATGGGGACCTGGAAAATTTTTCTAATTATATAATTAAAATTAAAACTACATTAAATCTTATTCTTTCAATGGATCTGTGTTGCAGGTCTATGATGTTAACAAGTACTTCTTGGTTTCGCCCCCTACTTTCCATAAGGTTAGCTCAGAAGACTAGAGGATGTTGGCCATGGAATGTCCCTGCTATAGGTGTGATGGGATTCTGATACCTTGTGTTCCACTTGAAAGTAGGCTTGGTTATGCTATCAAAGATTCAAAGCCTATACCAAAGAGACTATTTTATCTCCACATCAGGAAAAAAGGAAAGATTTTCTAAGCACATCAGTATGAAAAGCTCTTAGATTCTTGGGATTTTAACTCAGGAGATTGTTGGGACTACAAGCCCAAGGAGTTTCTCAGACTCACACTATTATCAACTCATCCTCTAGTAATTTGGCAAAACTACCAGTTAAGTATTATTGTCAGTTTGTGGCTCCATCTATTTTTGTTCTACATAAACCAATCTCTACTGTGATTCCTTCTACTTTTATGACCCACCATACTTTGGGGTGTCAGTTTCTCTTGGCATCTTTACCCCCCAATGGACCCCAGAGAAATAAAAGATATTACCTTGTTTAGCTTGATTTTGTAAGGAAGGGAGTGACAATTTATAAGCCATTTAAATGTCAGGATTGAAACCAGAGTTCTTAAATAATATTTAAAGGCATTTTCCTGATTATTAGCATCTGCTTTAAAATATGTTAGAATGTATATCAAATATTGTAGCCGTGGCAATTCCTATTTTATTCTCAAAAATTCTTAAGCATTCAACAAAATGTTGCTTAATAACAATGTTTATTTCTCTGTATGCAATCTCCAGAGAGCTATCATATTCTTTCTGTGAATATTGTACCCATGGTAACTCTTATTCTGTTCTCAAGAATCCTTTTGCGTTCAAGAAAATGTTACTTAATGGTAACTTTTATGCCTCAATATGCAATCTCCAGGGAGCTGTAAGCCTCCTTTTTTGAATAAAATCTTGATCACTGTTTATAAGGAAGAGAAATTAATAAACAAAAATCTTCTCATTAGTTGAGACTTTGAGATTTGAATCTTTCCAACATTGAAAACGTAATAAAGTCACCTAAAGCAATTTGTTGCAGCTCTTACTAGAACATGTGCTCCTCCACTTCATTTTGCAAACTGTTGTTCTATCATTAATCTTTATGTCCTTTCATTTAAAGCGATACCATGTAAACTTCTGAAATATGACAAAAGAGAGAGAAGAAAGAAGTGAAAATTTATTTCTGAGAGAATATGTTGAGATCAATTACTGAAGCACAAGATCTTTGCAATTTAACATGCTGTTAGTTGTATTTTCATAGTAAGTATAAGCATACAAACTACAGATTTTTGTTTTAGTTTACAAATGTTATGCAATATATAATTTTGTGCAATTAGCTATCTGAAAAGTAATCTCTATAATTTCAAATTTATACGCATATATCTTCAATATAAGGTTCAGTAGAGATAAAAGTATAACATATTGTTTGTGCTATGAATACATGAATTATATTTTTCTGCCACATATTCTTGAACAAATGTTAAAAATAATAAAACTGGCAGATACTATGTTACTTTTGTAAATTACTTTATTTAATATTATTAATTGCTTCAATAACATCTTTTTTTGACAAAGAAAACTATTGTGGATTTTATACGAAATTAGCAAATTTATAATTATTTGTTTGTATATCTTTTCATCTGATTTGATTTTTAATATGTGTTTTTTGTATGTAATCATATGGTCAAAACCCTATCATGTTTACTTTCAGAGCTTTGAGAGTCAAGTTGTATATAATTGTTTTGTTTTCTGTGTGATTTTATCTGTTAATATACATACATCTTACACATTTCTGTTTCCATGAATAGCATTTATCATAATAGATACATTTTGGATCATAAAATGAGTGTCACAAATTTAAAAGGAATTTAATGATAGAAAGATGTCCCTTGATCATAGAGCAATAAATATAAATCAATAACAAAAATATCTAGGAAATCCAGAAATATTTGAAAACTAAATAAGAAATTTTAACATAATAAGTAATTCAAAGAAGTAAAAAAATTATTTTTAACTGGATGGAAATACAAACACATCAAAATTTATGACATGGCACCACTGTAAAAATCAGGAAGAAGTTATTACTACTAAAAGCTTATATTAGAAAAGAAAAATAATCAAATCAGTGCTCATTTTCTTTTCCTTTACTAGAGGAAAAATGTGAACCCAAATTGATCAGGGAAAGGAAATAAGTGTAGAAATAAATGAAATAAGAAAAAATGAACAATACAGAAAAATCAATGTAACAAAAAAAGTTATATGAAGCAATAAATAAAATTGATAAAATTCTAGCTTGAACAAACAGGAAAATAAAAAGGAGACATCAATTGCCAATATCGCAATGGAATAAAGTGACATTAATACAAATTCCATATGGTATTAAAAGGGTAGTAAAGGAACTTCTGAACAACCTCTTGGCAATAAACTTAACTCAGACGAAGTAAACAAATTTCTTGAAGGACAAATTTCCAGTGTTCATTCTGTAGATCAAATTCCCTCTGAACTAATAGATAAACTGAAAAGTGCCATTATCCTTGAAATTGAATTTGTAGTTGCAAACTTTCCCACAAAGAAATCTCCAGGCCCCAGATCTAACCAGCTGAAGAAGAAATAATACCTAAACATATCCTTCTAGAAAATTTATGATAAGTAGACTCTTATCAACTCATTCCATGGAGTCAGAATTGCCTCATTTTAAAATCAGACAAAAGATATTACAAGAATTGGAAACTATAAACTAATATCTTTCATGAATATAGGTTCAATGATTTTTTTTAAACAATTTTTATTTTGCTTTACATGTGGCCTTTGTTACTCCGAGACTTTGTTGTGTACGTGGTGCTGGGGTTTGAACTCGCGTACTCACACATGCCAGGCAAGTGCCATAATCGCCAAGCCACTGCTCCAGCCCAGGTTCAATAATTCTTAACAAAGACTTAGCCATTAGCTGCAGTAGTATGCAAAAGTTACAAGACATTATAAACATACAAGATTGTCCTAAGAATTGAACATTAGGGTTTTTTTTTAAATTGGGAATTGAACCTAGAGATGCTTTTTCACTGTGATACATCCCCAACCTTTTCAATCTTTTTATTTTGAGAAAGGAAGGGTATGATCAAGTTATTGAGGCTGGCCTTGAACTTGTGATTCTTCTGCCTCAAACCCCTGAGTTGCTGGAATTACAGGCATGCATCATTATACCCAGCAAAAATTATTTTTATATTAAAACTTGATCAATATTATTAATTCAATAAACCCCAAACAAAAAGTATATAATGACCAAAATGGACACTGAAAAATTATTTAATCTAAATCCAATTCACAGCTGATAAAACTCTTAGTAAGCTAGGAAATGAATTTCCACAAGTTGATGAAAAATCTTTATGAAAGATCAACAGATAAATCACAATTGGTGTAGATTCAATTTAATCTCAAACAAAAGCAGTAAAATACTATGCAGAAAATGACAAATTCTGAAATTTATGTAAAATGGAAAGAACATAGAAAAGCCAAAATAGATTTTAAAAAATACAAACATGGATATTAACACTACTGGATTTTAAAACTTAGTACACAATTATATTACCAAAGCTTTAAGTGTTGGCTAGTGATAAACAAACCAATCAGTGTAATCAAAGGACTTAGAGTCCAAATCTATCATCAGATAGATGGATGACTAGTTTTTGTCAGTTTCAGATGTAATTCACTGTAGAAATACTAGAAATACTACTTTTCTCAGCAAATGGTGTTGAAAAAACTGCATGTTCACACACAAATAAACAAAAAAATAAGCAAACAGAAAACCACTTCTGTTACCTACCTGAATATTCTATACTGAAAATTAATGTAAAATGGATGATAGACCTAAATATAAAGCCTAAAACTATTACATTTATGGAAGAAAACAGAAGAAAATTTTTGTGTAATTGGGTCTTTCTTTCTTTTTTCTTTTTTTTTTTTTTGGTGGTGTTTAAAATTATACCCAGGGCCTTGCATAGGCTAGGCAAGTGCTCTGTAACTGACCTATGTCCCTGTCCCCCAAACTTCTTTGATAAGACCTCAAAAGCATGATCCATAAAATAAAATAAACTTAAGAACTGGACTTCATTCTATGTTTAAAAAAATACTCTTTGGGAGATGCTGTTAAACAAATGTGAACCATTTATAGTAAAGGGTGTTATTCAAAA
Source organism: Aplodontia rufa (assembly GCA_004027875.1). Taxonomy (NCBI): domain Eukaryota; kingdom Metazoa; phylum Chordata; class Mammalia; order Rodentia; family Aplodontiidae; genus Aplodontia; species Aplodontia rufa. The sequence continues at coordinate 29,512 of PVKS010016063.1, forward strand.
TATATAAATAATTCTATTATTAACAATGAAAATGAGGAAAATATTTGAAAGGACAGTTTACTATAGAAGATGGAAAATACACCATGAAACTATCTTCAGTATTATTAGTTCTTAGGAAAATACAAATTAAAACTGAAATGAGACAAAGCTTCACTGCTGTTAATACAGATAAAATTAAGAGAGACTGCCCCTATGAAAAGTTGATGAGGGTGTGGAGACAGTAGAGTTCTCTCATGTTGTGGGAATGTGAAATGCTGTATTCACATTGATAAATAGTTTGGCAGTTTCTTGGGGGAATCAAGTCAGAGGGACTTCCATGAGAAGTCCAATTAACATGAGGGTTTAATAGGGGAAACATGGAACCATGGGGAACCCAAGGGTGGAAATCATGGAATGATATCAGCCTTGGCTTGCTCTGTCCTACTTTTGTTCTTGATTGTTTGATCATGATTCCTTCCTAATTGTAAGACCATATTTAACGAATAAAAAATAAATGAATAAAAAATTAAATAAATAAAAAGCAACGAAAGCACATGAAAAAATTTTTTAAAAATTAAGTATATACTTACCCCATTATATAGCTGTTCAACTCTTAATTATTTACCCAATAGAAATGAAAGCAAGTGGCTTATAAATGAATGTTAACAGCAGCCTCATTTGCAACAGACAAAATCTGGAAACAATCTATATGTCCGTCTGTGAGCATATCCGTAAAATGGGACACTACGCTGTAACACAGGGAACGAGCTATCAATACACACAATAGTGATGGATTTCACAATAACTGTGTGGTGAGCACGAAGAGGAGCAAAATGATCGCATAATTCTGGGCTTAGCAACTAGAAAATATAAACTAGTCTTTAGCGATTGAAAACAAAATCAGTGTTTTGTGGTTACAAACGAAAATGTGTAAGAAGGGTGGAAAGGTAAAATTGCAGACATGAGAGAGCTTTGACTATAAAATATAGGTTGATTATTTAATTGTGGTCATGAGCTAATGCTTTTATGCATATGTCAAAGTTATTAAATTATACGCTCAAATATATACTGCTTAACTGGTCAATTATATCTAAGTATAGAAATATTTTTAAAACTTAACAGTGCAAAAATTCTTGCCTTGACTGAGAAACATGTGGTAAAGTGCAAAGAAAGAGTCTAATCAAATGTGTGGTTGTCAGTGATGTGTTTGTTTTTTTCCTCCTTAAATTTATTCTGCTTGTTTAATTTCATGTACATCAGGGAATTTATTATATTTAGCAGCCTATATTCCTTTCCTTACAATTTTTCTAATTTATTTGTTATCTCTGGCATGATTTTGATTTGTCTTCAGTTTCTTTATCTCAAAGTCTATTTTGTTTCCATATTTTACTCTCTGATTTAAAAAAAATGGATATATGTTTTCATTGTTTTTCCTGGGCGAGATGCTCTTTTGGGGTATTTGTTTTTATTCCCTTGGATTTTTATTTTGGGTTTGCATGATTTATCTTCTTTCTAGATTTTCTTTTCCCTGCCTTGACTTTTGCTTTCTGATTCCCAGAGTCATACTGTGCCTACGGATAGTAGTAGCATATCTGTTTTCTTGATATTGCACAGAATGAATTATGTTGGATTCCATCCCTTTGTTATTGATATACTTTCTCCTGTGAATTAGGATGTGAGAATTTGAGCACATTCTTTTATTCAGAAAGGTATGAACAGGTGAGAGGGATTATGTCCTGCTTTTCTTTTTGAGGCTGAAATTACTGTATCATGGCTCACTTTACCTGTTGGAGGTAGGCTGGGGTGGGCGATAAGACAGTGCTTTGTGATGTAACGATTGAAATCATTTCTTTAATTCAGCTTGATATTTGTGTCATATGCTTCTGTTGAAACCATCATCTCCTTCATCTCCATTAGCCTTGTGCTTAAAAGCCATATTTGATTCCTGTTAATAAGGAAGGGTATTTGGGGGTATTCATGAGAACTGTGAGGATCATTTAGATTCAGTATTATGAGTTGGAAAAAAGAAGCAAAGTTCAGTCATGCTATGCATAGTCTTTGGTTACTTTTTGGTTTCTTTGTGTTGAGTTTAAAGCAAGAAATTACATATACATTTAGCAGTAGTTTTCTATGGTTATTTTGTATTCTTATTGGGAAATGTTTTACAATGTTTGACTTCACTATTTTTACCCATAAATTTCAATGAGAAATTCTGAACAAAAATATCTTTGAATTGTCTAATTATCTAGGGGAATTTATCAATATATTAAGTATTTCCCCAAAACATGTGAATATATAAAATGGTTTGATATTTCACCTAATAGAACAAACTTTTGGCCCTGTGCTGGGCAAACAGATTTATTGAATACAATGATAATTTGTAAATATTTGTCTTGAAAGAAATTCTAAATTCTGGAGAGGTGGCATAAAGTTAATATTAAAATATTATTGTCTTGGTGGCTCAGCAGTTACAGAACTTGCCCAGCATTCTCAAGTATGTGAGTTCAAACCCCAGCACTACGTACACAACAAAGTCTTGAAGCAACAAAAGTCACATGAAAAACTGAATAAAATTGATTCTCTCTCTCTCTCTCCAAACAGTCTTTATTTAAATTTTTAATGTTTAGGTTGTTTTTCTAACTAAGGAAACATTGTAACTGGAGCTCATGTCCTCTCAGAAAGTGATTGGCAGAGTGACATATTCAAAAAGTCTTGAAAATTTTGAGGAGATGCGTTTTCAAAAATTAGGAATCTTAAAGGAAATGGACACTAATTGTTTTGCTTGATAAATCTAGCCTCAAGTAACACATTCTTTATATTGAAATTACAACACATTCTCCTTTTATGATCTTGAGAAATATGAATATAGATAAAATAAATTAGTTCTTACCCACTGGAAGATCCCAATTCTAGTGAGAAGTTGAGAGAGAATTAATCAATTTTTTATTTAGTTTTTCATGTGACTTTCATGGCTCTGACCCTTCATTGTGTATGTGGTACTGGGGTTCAAACCCACATCCTTGTGCATGCCAGGCAAGCACCGTAAGCAATGTGACTGACGAGCCACCACTCCAGCCCCAATGTTTCATAGATGAATATTTATAAGCAAATGAAAGATGCATTGAAAGGACAGATGCTATTGATTAGATAATATTTATGGTAGTTCAGACAGGTGATGGAGCTTGGGTTCTGCTAGTCTACAGGAAAAGAAAACAAGAAACAGAGTTAAAACTCTGCAGTATGGAGGCTGGTGTGGTGGCATGGTGGCTCGGGGGCTTGGCGTTAATGGCGCTTTCATGGCATGCTCGAGTACATGGGTTCAAACCCCAGCACCCATGTACACAACTAAGTGTCAGAGCAACCAAAGCCAAGTGAAAAACTCAATAAAAATTGATTCTCTCTCTCTCTCTCTCTCTCTCTCTCTCTCACTGTCCTTCTCTCAAACAAAACAAAAAAACAATCCCAAAACAAAACAGATCTCTGCAGTATGAATTGGAAAACTGATGTTTAATGTGTATGGCTATGTGGATGAGTACTGTGAACGAAGAAATACGAAGGAAGACAAGCAGGAGGACATGAGGCAAATGATGCTGAGACTTTGAGTTTGGGTCCTGGGACTTGGAGAGCACTGGATTTTGTGTATTAATTAGCTAAGCCCTGAGATGTAGAAAAACAAGATTTGAATATGGTCCCATATCTTATTTTGGCGGTGAATCCTTTGAGAAACAATATGTCCTATTTTTAGAAAATCCATGATCTGCTGTTTGAAGCCACTCTTCTTAGCTCTCGTCAATGATCAAGACCTTCGGCGTGTGATCAATCCCAGAAAAGATGGAGTGGGTGGAAGCTTATACTACCTACAAGAGAACGAGGAACATTCTTCCTTCCTACTGTTCTTGCTTGTTCCTGTTGAGGCTTTTCCTGGAGGCTTCATGGCCATTGGCCCATGTGCTTGGTGGAATGCATCTCTACTCAGGCCGCACTGGTGCCATCCTGTAGATCCAAGATGAGAATCCCTTGGTTGAAGGATTGATGTTGGACTGTTTCCCTTGATGCAAATTATGTGCCTGACTGATTGGCTTCCAAGACATTTTAATTGTATGTTGTACCAGAATCAGTCCCTTTTCTATCCCTACCACCTCGCTTTGAGAAGTTCAAGGACCCTGTGCCAAACAAAACAACACTATTCTTTTTCTGGGGTTATTTAGCTTCTGGAAAGCCTTGATCTTTCCTACCGCTGTACCATCAATATCACATATGAGAGTGAGACTTGAGATATTGGTCTCTTACTTCTAGAAGATCCAAATACCTAGTTGTATACTCACTAGTGGTTTAATATTTATACTAGGTAGAAAGACATCTTTTGATAAAGTGCTGAAAAACATTTTCCCTATAGTAATAGTTTCTTCCTACAGTAATAGTTTCTTCCTTATCATAATCTGCATGAGAAGGAACTCATTGGAGGGTCATTCCAAGTTGTACTGTTTTGCATTGTTAGATATCAGATAGCTTCTAAGGACTCCTTTCACAGAATTACTTAATCTTATTGACTGTTGGCTTAAACAAAATACCCCAAGTCCCCGAAACATCATCAATGGGAGAAGCACACACATGGAGATGTCCAGAATTGGCTGTAAGATGTCATATTAGTTTCTTAAGGCTGCTGTAACAAAATGTTGTGGACTAGATATTTCACACACAGAACTGATTTTTTCAACAGCTCTGGGTGCTAGGAGCCTCTCTCTCTCCTTGCTCGTAGGTGGATGCCTTTTTGCTGTGTGTTCTTATGGTCATCTTTCTGTGCATTCTAGTTCAGAGTTCCTGAAGTTTCAGGATTCTCCTTATTTTATGAATACGAGAGTCATACTGGGGTCTACCATCTTTAATCACCATTTTATTTTTACCCAATTATGGTTATATTCTGAAATTTTACTTTAACTAAAGAATTTTGGGGGAGTAGTTCAAAACTCAGACTATAACAAAGATAGGAGGAGTATGACTGTGGAAGGCAAACTCTGGGCTGATGTCCTTAATTGTGATGTTACAATGAGAGTTCTTAGAGGTGACATGTAGAAAGCCATTCCATGAGTCATGATATAATAAAGCAGTGAAGCTATTTTCTGACATTTGTCATTATTGGATACCGACTCTTAGAATTATCTAAATTGTATTATTTCATTAGTGATGATGAGATGATTTTTTGAGGATTATTTTTAGTCCATGAATATAGGTTAAAGGAAAAAGAATGTGGAACAAAGTAATTATGGGACTTAAAACTGTACTGAGCTCCACGCACTTGATGAACTGGTATTACTGTCTATCACTACAAATTATTTGCCCTTCCTCTTTTCCTTTAAAGTTTATTCACATGCACACATCAAATGATGGCATGAAATACACAGGACTTTCCAACAATGAAATAAATGACTTTTTCCCTGATGGTTAAAGATAAACTTTGGTGGATGTGAATTATAGCATATTACTATTTTCATTATTTCATAATACATGTTGCAAAGTTTGTAATGCTAGTTTTCTAGCTGTGGTTGTTCAGGGTTTTTATGACATGCAATGTTAATTGTCTTTTGCTAGGATACAAAGAATAAAAAAGTAAAAAGCAAAGTCATTATCTCCCAAAATATAATAAGCTCCCAACCCTCAGTAGCTGCAGCTACTGATGATCACAGCTGATACCGGGTGTTTGGTGTAGGAAGAGCTTCGTAGACACCATCACATTCAGGGGTTGTTTATCTGATAAATCAGATTTAAAAGCTTTTCTTAGCTTTTTCTGTGAAAAATACCATCTTCCACTCCACTATTTATTTAGAATCAGAATGTATTGGGTCATGTAATGTGTAATTTCATGTAGTAAGTGAAAATGAAAAACATTTTGGAGAGTGTTTATAGCCTAAGTAATCTCATTTAGAATATGCTTGAGTTCAGGAAGGCTTTTTCTGTTTTCCTCTCCTTCCATTTATTTATTTTTTTTTAACTTTGAAAGGTAGACTGTGGAGTTGAATTTATAATGATATTCACAAGCATAAAGAAAATGCTGTTGTCCTCTTCAGTAATTCAACAGAACTCAAAGCATGTACAAATTAAAGCAAAAAATGAAGTGTCTTTGGGGCAGTTAACTTAATAAATGAATAGAGTTTGGGCATGGATACAATTTTTTCCAAATAACCTTTTGCATAAATTTATTGTTGAGGAAAATATAAACCATGATTGTAATAATAGAATTTGTAGCAATAACAATAAAACATGTGCTTGCTTTTGTTTTTCTTTTTCTAAAGTTCAGTGTACATTACCAGTGTTTTAAATCTCCATGGTCAATCGATTATTCTGATGCAGGTATTAGTCTTCATTTTACAAGCCATAAAGACCCTTGTGCTGAAAGGAATTAGTCTAGTCTCATGTAGTATATTCAAAGAACTAAGAAGATTCAGAATATGAGACTCAAAAGTCAGTGCATTATTTAGATTATGCAATTTCCCAGCAAATATAACTTGTACCTTAACTAAAATTTTGCTCAGATTTAAAGTTTCTACTTACTGAAATAACTAACAAAGTGGAAGAAAGCATAATGGCTCATTTACAGAACATTTTATATCCTGTAATTAAGACTATGAATCAAGCTATATAGTGTCAACTCTATTGCTTTTAGCAAATATCATCGGAAATGAGTCGCTTAGCATCTGCCTCTGACTCTGACTTGGGGGCAGCTAGATTAATCTTTTTCTTTTACAACAATCCTATTGGCTAAAAATTATTGGTAATTTCATATGGAGAGGTCTGGGAAGACTAACACACAATCATGTTATTTTCTAATGCACTTGTTCTTTTATGATTCAGTAAGCAGGGAACATAATTGTCACCTACTTACAGACATGCTCGATAATATATAGTTTCAAATTACTCAAGTCATTTTAGCAGCATGCCTAATTTCCTATAGTTTATTAAGTTTTGTCACTTTGGCATATGTGTTAAATCATGAGCAAACTCTAATACCTACCAGTGTCAGACCAATCCATAAATGCATGAATTAGGTCTGGGATAAGGACATTGGTAGAGGTGGGCTTCAACTGTACTGAAAAGTTGTATCTTATCTATAAAAATTTCAATTCAATTTTCCTTTAAGACTTTGTCAACCACATATGTATATAAGTGCCAGATCTTTCCTATAGATTTCTAATTGACATATCCTATATTGAATGCTTTGAAATGCTAGAATTGCAACTCCTGGACATTTCTATTCCAGGACCTGAAAAATAATTTATAAATTTTACTTAAAATTATCTGTAACTATTATAGCTATACTACTTTAAACTAGAAGAAACTGTATCACTAATAAAGGAAAGTCATTAAGGTAGGGAAAAATAAATCAATTGTCACACGATTGCTTTAGATAAATATATCATGCAGTTTTTACAAAACAGGGGTTTGGATTTGACATCAGAAAGATGATTTAAGGAAAATAGCTCAGGGAATAAAAGTGCAAATTATAATTGATCATCATTTTTATAGGCCAAAATTATTTTGCTTATTCAAAAACACTATGGAAATTATGAAGGAACATCAATATTACTGAGGATTAGTTCTGAATTTTGCCCTTCAGGCCTCATCGTTCCAGAGTACTAATCTCTATGGTGGTCAAAATGCTTCCCAAAGTGTGTTACTATAGAGTATATGTCATGTGCCAAGAGTTTTCCAAGGACATCTGGACTCTTTAGAACTTCTATAGGGTGGGGAAAAAAATTTCACTGAGTTCTGTTGTACAAATGAGGGAACATGAATAGAGAGTAAAGTAAGTTCTCTAGAATCATGCAATAAATATAAATTAGAGCTACAGACTTCTTATCTTTCCTCCTTGAATTATCCATAACCATTCCTCAAATTGCCTTTTGTAACAACAACAAAAGCCCACTGGGTATGGTGCACATTTGTAACCCTGGAGGATGAAGTAGGGGGATCAAGTTCAAAGCCAATCTCAGAAATTTAGCAAGGCCCTAAGCAACTTAGCAAGACCCTGTCTCAAAATAAAAAATAAGAAGGGCTTGGGGGATGTGGTTCAGTGGTTATGTGCCCCTGGGGTCAATCCCTGGTATCAAAAACAAAGTAATAAAGTAATTAAAAATAATCAATAAATCTATGGAAGTGTGTATCATAAACAAGAAGAAAAAGCAACATTTTGTAAAATGATAGATCTATTACACAAACATTGATTGAAAAAAAATGGGAGTGGCCTTCCCATACTTTATGAGCTCTCATTTTCCATGCTACACTCCTCTGCCTTATAGGTGCTGTATTCTCCTTTCTTGGGCTCTGTCTTCCAGCGACCTTTGGCTCTTGGTTTTGATTCATCTTCACCCTGATTTGTTTCTGAAACCCACCCTCCTGCCACCACCCGCTGCCACTCGCCAGCCAGGTCACTCCTTTGCTGGGCATTCTGGATCTTCCTGCTAAGTCCTTCTTCTTCATGGATGTCTTCATCACCTGAACCGAGGGACCATGGCAGCTGCCCTTCCTTGGGACAGTCTTCCCATTTTGGGTGGACTCCGACAGCTTGCATCTGACCGATGCAGCTACCTTCTCTCAACCCCTCCTCCCACTGTAAGCATCTATCTCTTGTGCCCCACATGATAGAGTTCAGGTGGAATTCCTTAGGAAAAGGAGGGAATAGCAAGGAATATGATTTAAGAAGCAGATGGAGAAGAGGAAGTAGAAAAGGAAATGGAGATACAATTTTTAAAATACAATACAGATAAATGGAAATGCCAGTATTTATATGCCAGATCTGAAAGTATAGAAGTTTGACTTTGGACTCAGGGCTTACCAAAGAAATATTCAGCTGTTTTAGTTTCAGATTCAATATTTGGAAAACTGAAGACTAAATACATATTTGACTAATTTTTGACAACCCTGAACTTGTTTGTGAGCAATGATCAAGTAATTATGTTAGATCACATTTAACCAGCATAAAAACACGAGTCATAGGTATTTACCACCTGTATTATTATTTTTCTAGAGACAGGGACAGTGGGAGAGAGAGAGAAAGAAATAAAAAATTTTTATTTAGTTTTGCATGTGACCTTGGTTGCTCTGAGATATCATTGTGTACGTGGTGCTGGGGTTTGAACCCACGTACTCATGCATGCCAGACAAGCACCACAGAGCCACCACTCCAGCCCTGACCACCTGAATATTTTATAAAATATTATAAGATCATTATCTTACAATACCTTCATGTGTGGATAAGAATTCTAGCTGTAATGGAAACTAAAGATCTCTTTATGTACTTATTTATATGCTAAAATTCTATTAGTTCAGTGTATATTAAATGTATATTTCTTACTTCTACAATTAATTATTGTGAAAATCAATCAGTTATTTATTAATGTAATTGAGCACTTTCAAATAAATTATAGAACATATTTTAATAATAAATATTAATATTATTTGGCATAGTGCTAAAATAGTAGGAGGGCCTTATCCTTATTGAGCCTTATGCCCATTAGTTTTAGATATTTACAGATGTTAACAAAGTTTGAATTATGATTTAAGAAGTAATGATGGATATTATATTATTTTTCTTATTTTAATATTCTGGTTAATGTTTATAACATTAAAAAGAATACATTTTAACTACAAGTTAAGAATTATATTTAAAGTTTAGCTATTTAATTCCACTAATGCCTGAAACATGAAAGGAAGTCCTCTGTGGATACTCTTCAAGTCATGAAAGAAGAATGTAAGTTTTAAGTTCTCAAAAATTTATAAGAAAAATGTCTTGAAAGCCAAGTATGGTAATGCTCAGAATAAATCAATATTGATCAAGACATAATAAAGAAAATATGGAGCTTAGAGTTCTTTAAAAATGGAAATGTTATAGGAAAACAAGATATCCCTTCAAATATCTGACTCTTCCATGACTCTTATGGGAAAGTGAGCATCTAGGATTATTCCAGACTACAGATCTTTATTACATGTTGGAGTAAAAATCTGACATTGGAAAGCACTGAGAAATTATTATTTCTCTACTACATCCATTATGAAATTCAAAATCAATTTGATTAAAAACTGCATTTTGGGGGCTGGAGCAGTGGCTCAGCAGTTATGGCGCTTGCCCAGCAAGCCTGAGTACACGGGTTCAAACCCACATACTCAGCTAAGTGTCAGAGCAATGAAAGCCTTGTGAAAAACTCAATAAAAATTGATTCTCTCTCTCTCTTTCTCACTGTCCTCTCTTAAAAAAAAAAAGCTGCATTTTTAACAAAAAAATTCGCATCTGTTTTTGTAGTGAAAAATTTTTCTATAATGGTGATTTTCTCTGGTTTCTCTTAATTTAACCATTGAGCTTTCAGTTAAAATATGCCTTAACAGGGGTACATGTAAGCCATACCTTTGCTTGAAAGGAAATCTCTTTCATAACACAGGTTGATTCCTGTAATTTTCTCTTATCACATCTGCCATGGGTTAATATGTGTTTATCAGGAGGGTGAAGACAGCAGTGAATCAGTTTGGCTAAGTTACTTATACAATCTGTTTTGCAGATTGTATCAATTCAGGTATTCTCAGAAGGTTTCTGATACTTGTTGGTTCTGGTCCTCTCCCAGAGCATTTCTAACTTCTGTATAGTGTATTGTTTTATGTTTTCATTGAAGCAACACCAGAATCACAGGGCACAGTCAGGGTAATGCTGAATCAATATCCTGCTTTCCTTAGCACTTTATAAGAATCACTTGCTTTTATTGCATTTGGTTTCTTTGAACTTTCACCAATTTCTCTTGGGCTTTCTTGAATACATTAAGATGTATAAAACATTGAACTATGATGTCTGAAACTTTAACAAAATGGAAAGTCATACTAGCTTCCAGTAAAAAAATGTAGTTTAGATGAGTATAAAGGTTTAATTTGGATATCCTAAAATAAATTTAAATAATAAATCACTTTCTCATGAATTAGTTTCTGAAATGATTGTAATTACATAATCTTCACAACTTATTCAGCTATTGCATTCCTGAAGTATTAATTTTTTTATAAAGTGTTGGGTATAAAATGCATCACAAAATTTATTCAACTTTTTTCTATATGATATCTAACTGATCACAATTGGAGAGTCAGCACTACTAGTATCATTATTTCACACACACACAAAAAAAGGAAATTGATAATCCGTGAGACTACTATGACCCCAAATATGTTATAATATGTGAACTGGGCTTGAACTTCAAAAAAAAAAATCTCATTCTAAAGCTGAGATCTTTATTCATATACTTGTCAGAATATCATTAGATGAATTGGTTAAAAAAATAGTGGTTTACATAATAGCAACTCAACTCTGAATGATTAGATTCCTAAGACCAAGAAGTCCCCTGTAGAAACAGACACTGTGTTTTAGGATGGAGAAAGTGGCTGGAACAAAGTGGGTGATACTAATATTGGATGCATCTCAAAAGCCTCTGTAGGCCATAGCTCATTAATGCCTATATTTTGATACCAGCTTTTAGGATATCCACACAAACCCAAAATAGAAGTTAATATTTGAAATAAGGGCTGTAAAGCCCAACTATCTGGATCCAAATCTTGACTCTTCCTCTCTTTTCTTCTGTTCAGTAAATTTCTTAGCCATTCTGTTTCCATTTCCACAAATAAAAATGATGATACTGTGACAGAAACTATACCCTAAAATTACCCTTAAAGGAACAGATGGTAGGCATGCATAGGTGCACATCACAACAAGACGTCCTCACCAGAAATTTATCTCAATTTTATAAGAGATCCAAGGTAACATTTACTTGAGTAGGAGATGTCATATTTCCTCAAACTAATCTTGGGAAGTGTTGCTTAGAATGTTCTGGGAATTCATAGTGCGTAAACTTTACTTCCTTTGAGAATTATGGAGGAGAAAGAAAATGGAAAATGGCAGGGGAAGGTGGAAAAAGAGAAAAAGGAGAGAGGGAGAGGAGAAATCTTCAGCTGCTCCACCATTACTAGGAGAGTGGGAAAAGTCTTTTGCATTTGTTAGCACAAAGATGATCTGGTTGATTGAAACGTGGACAGATCTTAGCTCAGGTTCTGAATTTAGTTCAGGGCATATGCATGGTGTTCTCATACCAAGTATTCTAATTTTTTTCTTTTGAACTAAGAAAAATATGTTATATTTTGATCATTATAAGGAAAATGTGTGATTTCATAGCCTCAGGAACCAGTTCCTCTTAGTAAAATGAGCACCTAGAATCTTAGGAGGTCCATTTATCTCTTCATGGACCTATGTCCTTTGGAATATGTTTCCTTTTTACAGTGCTGTTGGGACACTGCCAGATTATGAAGGCCCAAGGTGGGTTTGGATGGATGAAAATTTCTGGAAAAAAAAGGAATAGGTTCACTGCACAAATGATGAATATATCCTATTTTGTAAAGTACAAGGCTGACCTTTTGTTCTTGGAGACTGACTTATTTCACTTAGCATGATATCCTCTGGTTTCATCCATTTGCCAGCAAATGTCATAATATCATTCTTCTTTATGGCTGTGTAATACGCCATGTTGTGCATATGTTACAATTTCTTTATCCATTCATCAGTTGAAGGGCACCTTGGTTGGTTCCATAGCTTAACTGTTGTGAATTGAGTGCTATTCTCTCTGATATGTGGAAGTTAACCCCAAATAAGGAAAAGAACAGAGGAATAGTCAAAGGGGAAGGAAATGGAAGAAGTAGGAATGAAATAGGGAAAGTTAATGGAAGGAATCAGACTTAATTTGCTCATGTTCATACATGAACTTACAGTGAATCTCATCAACAAGTCACTAAAAAAAAATCTATTTAGTAAATATCAGACAGACCAATAGAGAGAATAGATACTGGGGACTGAATTAGAATAAGTTATACTACATGTTTTTACATAATTGTTAATGTTTATTCTATTGTCAGATATATCTAAAAAGAACAGGGTGTGGGAAGAAGGCAGGGGAATGGGAAATGATGGAACTGAGTTAAAACAAGTTGCACTCCAAGATTTTATAAGTATGTCACTGCATATATTATTGTCACATATATAAAAATGTTCTTCATAAGTATAAGAATTATGTCACTAAACATGGGTATATTAGAATAAATATAATTCCCAGAAAGAGAAGCAAAGGACCAGGGGGATGGGGCACCAGAGGTGAGCGAGTTCTGGGGGGGATATTGTATTGTGTACATCTATGAATATGTGACAGCAAATCCCATTATTATGTACAACTATAATGCATCAGTTAAAAAAATAAAGTATGAGGCTGATGTTGTGTAACTGGATAAAGATTGGGCTGTAAAGTTCTGTGAAAAGGTGTGGCTACATCCAGTGATGAACATTTCTGGTCAGCAGGGTATAATTTGAGAATAAAGTAAGTCTAACCAGTAGATTATAAAATGGAAATACATTTATACACAAGAATGAATTAAGGGGGTTGGGGATTTAGCTCAGTGGCCGAGTGCTTGCCTAGCACATGGAAGGCCCCAAATTCAGTCCTCAGCCTTGAAAAAAAAAAGAATGAATTAGGGACACTATGTAAAAAGAGACATTATTTTTGGTCTTTGCATTTTCTAATAGAAGCATTTAGAATTTGTATTTATTTTTAAGTTCTACTTTTTCCATATCTAACAAGTTTCCATATATAATATTTTTATTTTCATGGACATTTTTTAACTATAAGTATTGATTAACTATTGTTATTGGGAAATGTTTTTTAAAATATCTAAAAGGAAGTCCTCTCTTTTTCTTGTCATTATTGTTGATTTCTGTAGTACCAGTGATACTGATTCTCATTTCACTTTTGTCAACAAAACTCATGGTCCATATGTAACAGAATTGCCATATGTCCAGTAGATTGTCAATTTTCAGAATGTACCAAAGATGAATGTTAATTTTCTGGTGTTCTATAAATTAGTATTTTACCAAGCTAATTAATTATGTTGTCAAACTTTCCATGTTAGTAATTTCTGTTATTTCAAATACTAATTACCGGAATATTGAAATCTCTCAGAGACTGAGTCATTTAACTTTCTTTACAATTTATCAGCTTTTGCTTTACCTATTCTGAGTCTATGTTATTACTTCAGATATGTTTTGAAATATTTTGGTTTCTGGTAGATACAGATCATACTTCATGAACTAGGGCTCAGTGTCCTTACTGATAAAACACTCTGTTCCCCTAGTTCTGTATTTCCTGGTATATCATTTTCATTATTTCATTTTAAAAACCTGTGATGTTTTAGGAACAACTGTTATAACTAGCATAGAACAGAATTTTCAATTTTTAATTCCAAACTTATTGTCTTTGTTTCTTAATGCCTGTCTTGAGTCAATTTATTTTCATTGTAATTTATAATATATTCCGGATTAATTTTGCCATGCTCTGTTTACATATTTTGGTTCACTTTGTTCACTTTCTGCCTCCCTGAAATTGTTTACATTAATTATTCCTGTTGGTGCTCTTATTGTTGTTGTTATTATGCTTTCCTAAACCAACATTGATTTGGAAGATTTACTTTTAACATTTAAATAAAATTTAACTCCACTGTTCCTGTACAATAGAAAGGTTAAAGAAAGCTTGGATTATAAGCATAAACTCACAGTCATTTGTTAATCTTATGTAGTGCCGTATCTCATACGTTAAGCATTGATGTAATTTTATAAGGTAAATGACTATTTATACTTCCTAAATATATACAAATATCTTTTCTCTACATACCTTCTTTCTACTTGGTTCTTCGCTCTGGGATATTCCTTTTTTCATTTCTAAATTGTATCTTTTGTAATTACATTTATAAGTTTCTGTTATTAGTAAGATTCTAGTTTACTTATCTGAAAATATTTTTGTTTTACCTACACTCTTATTATTTAACTGGTTTTGAAGTTCTGATTTGCTTCTAAGTAAATATATTGTTCTACTACTACACTGCTGGTGGGACTGCAAATTGGTTCAGCCACTATGGAAAGCAGTATGGAGAATCCTCAAAAAATTAAGGATGGAACCACCTTACAACCCAGCTATCCCACTCCTGGGAATTTTCCCAAAAGATTTAGAATCAGCGTATTATAGCGATATGGCTTCATCAACGTTTATAGCAGCTCAATTTACTATAGCTAGATTATGGAAGCAACCCAGATGCCCCTCAC
>PVKS010016064.1:0-44648 GCA_004027875.1 Aplodontia rufa
AAATAATAAGTGCACTACTGTACAAATATATCTTAAAGAACACAATTTTAGGGCCTGGAGTGGTGACTCAGTGGTTATATGCTTGCCTGGCATGCTTGAGGACATGAGTTCCAACCCCCCCACCACGTACACAGCAAAGTGTTGGAACAACAAAAGTCACATGAAAAACTAAATAAAATTGATTCTCTCTCTCTCTCTCTCACTGACCCTCTCTTTAAAACAAAACAAAATTTTAAACAAATAATTTTTAATAATTTGACTATTCATCTTTCAGGGGATAATGTCATTCATTACCCTTCGTTATTTTTGAAAATTTTCATTTGCTTTTAATGGCAGAGTAGCTGGAAATGATATCATACAAATAGCATAGTGCAGAATTCATGAGGAGAAATTCTTCATTAAGGAAATCAGTCGTAAATCTGCATTTCACACAGAGGTTTTAATACTCCTGATTAGAGGGAAAAGCTGACTCGGCATTATTCATTCATTCAGCATCACTACCCAGGACCTACCTTCAACCCCTACATGGAGTAAATTGTTGAATCTTTTTATTTTACCTTGCTCAAGTAACTTCCTTAACTATACACGTTATTTCTAGTTTTTACAGTAACCTTGCAGAATCGGAAATATCATCCTTATCTTACAGATGAGGAAATTCAGTTTCACAAAATAACTTGCCCAAAGCTATATAACTATAAGCACTCTAAACTGGTGATAGAAACTAGGTTCATCCCAGCCTTGTCTGTGCCGTGGGGTGGGTCAATTTTGTGCTTTTTCTTCACTTCTTTGTCTTCAAACAGAAGACTTTAGTTGCTTAGTTAATGTTTATTTTGTGTTTTATAGCTCACTTCAACCTCAGATGTATCTCAAAAGGACCTGGTGGAGGAAAAGTGCTTACTGAAAAAATACACACATCGCTCCTGCAATAAAGTCTTCTGCCAACCATGGCAGAGATGCATTGAAGGGACCTGTACTTGTAAACTCCCTTATCAATGCCCAAAGAATGGCACCTCTGTGTGTTCCACTAATGGGAAAAGCTACCCGACTTACTGTCATCTAAAGAGTTTTGAATGTCTGCATCCAGGGGCAAAGTTTTTAAACAATGGAAAATGCACAGCTGAAGGTTGGAAGCCTAGTTGTCAAGCTGTTTTGTGATATGAAAATAATTGTATACCCTTTTTATTAGAAAACACTTTCCTGTGAAATGTTATGACAACTCAAAATTCTCTAAAACTTCCATAGTAATTGAGGTGACAATAATTAATACAATAGTAGCTCAACTTCTACTACTTGGTTAAAGGGATTACTCCCAGGGCCATCCAATTGGTTCAGAACCCATTGCAAAAGTCTTCATATGAGATTGGTTCTGAGATGTAGTCTAGCCAGGCCTCAGCTTCCCCTTTGAACCTTCAGTCTCAATAATCTATTCTAGCATCTGCTCATCTTCCTCATCCAGAGTCCCATTTGCCCTAATTATCCAGGGGGAGACCCAACTGACCTAGGGACATACTCCAACCTAGCAAATTTAGTGGATCAGGCCAGGGAGTTTGTCTACACTCCATTAGGGGCCTACAGTAATGTGGAGGCTGGGACCCTGTAGTACAGATTAGTGGAGTCAATTCCTAAGATTAGGGATCTCAATCAAGGTGTCATGTCTCAGACCTGTAATCCCATTAACTTGGGAGGCTGAGGCAGGAGGATCACAAGTTCATGCTAGCCTTAGTAACTTAGTCCCTGTTGCAAAATAAAAAGGGCTGAAAATGTAGCTCTGTGGTAGAGTACCTCTGGGTTCAATGCCTGGAACTAGGGCGGGGAAAGAAAAAAAAAGGATTAGGGTTTTCACTGTCAATGAATCAGATTGAGTTTCAAATTCCTCCAAGCCCCACCTCAGTTATTGACAAGCAGCATGGCCTCTCTGGACTTCAGCTCCCTCATCTGTAAATTGTGAATACCAGAAGTTCCTAAGTCACAAGATTTGGAGGAACTAAATGAAATGAAGCATGTAAAGCTCTTTACACAGTGCTTGACACACACAGTGTTCATTAAATTTTAGCTGTAACAACAAAACTCAAGCTCATTTCCTTCTGATATCAAGTTTTCACAGATACTTTTGCATTTTGTTTAAAATGTTCCTTTTTGGTGTTTTGTTTGTTTTGTTTTGTTTTGTTTAAGAGACGGGGTTTCACTGTATTGCCCAAGCTGACCTCGGACTCTGGAGCTCAAGTGATCCTCCTGCCTCAGCACACAAGCGGGTGCCAACAGGCACATGCCATCGCACTGTGCAAAACCTTCTTTTCAAAGGCACGGTGACATCCCGCAGCTCACAGTAGCCTCTGTAATTTGGTGTGCTGAATTCAGATGGTGAGAAACTCTGGGAAAAGAGGGAAAAGCTCCCTGTTTGAGCCCATCTCAGTTACTGTGTTGGAGAGGAAGAAAGCGATAGCTGCTGTTATTTTGTCAGCATCAGATTTTTCTCCTGAGGTATTAATTAAATGATCTAAATACTTGAGAATATATAAACCCTTTCTATACTTTCATTAATTGTTTGTCTTCTAAGATATTGGACTTTTGAGTAAGATGAATAGAGCAATTTCAAATTATTTGCTTTAACACTGGGGCTAGTAACTTAATTTCTCTTTCACTTAGAGATTCCGCATAGGAAAAAGGGGAATAAGTATGGGCTTAATTTTGTTGTTGTTGTTGTTGTTGTTTGTTTGTTTGTTTTGTCATACTAGGGATTGAACCCGGGGCCACTTTACCTCTAAGCTACATTTCCAGCCCTGTTTTATATTTTGAGACAGGGTCTTGCTAAACTGCCTAGGCTGGCCTGAAACTTGGCAATCCTCCTGCCTCGGCCTCTAGAATAGCAGGGATTATAGGCATATGCCACTGCACCTGGCTGGGTTTGATCTTCAGAGAGTGGATGTGATGATTTAGTGATCTCTGTATAACTAGATAGTGCAACTGCTGACACATAATAAGCACTCAAAATATAATTTCTTTTTATTTATTAAAATCTTCAACTTCATGGTGTCCAAAGTTAATTTGAAATTAGATGTTTTAGTTATTGTAAAGCCTTTTTTTTCCATTTAAAGAGAAAAAAGTGGATGCCTAAAGATTGTTCATCTTTTGGTTTTTTATTGTAGGAAAATTCAGTGTTTCCTTAAATTATAGAAATACAGATTCAGAGGGAATTGTTGAAGTAAAGCTTGTAAACCAAGATAAGAAAATGTTCCTATGTAAAAGCGGCTGGGGCATAACAGAAGCCAACGTGGCCTGCCGTGACCTTGGATTTCAACTGTGAGTGATTGTATTAGGGGATTTTTCTCAGGGTTGATTTGATTGTACTAACTGTTTGCTTTTGCATTACCTAATCTTTTCGTGTCTCAGTTTTCTTCACAGGTTACACACCTGTGAGGATTAACAGCCCACCTCCTAGCATTGTGAGGAGGAGTAAATGTGTTCATGTTTGCCTAGCACTTAACACCCTGCTGAGCACAGAGCACCTAAACACTTACCTATGAATTGAATCCTTTGGTGACTTTCACACAGTCATTACTGTCTTATCTCTACTCATCTAGAATTATGAGACTTGTGTATACTTTTTCACGTCTAATATTGTTTATTTATATCTTTTCTCCTTTGATCGGTTTTGCAGAGGTTTGTCTTAGTCGTTAGTAAATAATCTCTCATTTCCTTATTTTCTGCTTCGTTAGTCTTTACTGTTCTTTACTTTCTCTTTTGTTCCCGATTATGTTTTTCGTAATTTGAGTGGTGGGTACAGAGGGGTTGAACCCAGGGGGCGCTTTACTACTGAGCCACATCCCTAGCCCCTTTTTAAAATTTTTATTTGGAGACCTGGTCTCAGTAAGTTGCCCAGGCAGGGCCTTGATAAGTTGCAGAGGTTGGCTTTGAACGTGTGATCCTCCTGCCTCAGCCTCCAGAGTTGCTGGGGATTACAGGGGTGTGCCACGGAGCCCAGCCTGTTTTTCCTAATTTCTTGAGCTGAATGCTTATCTTGATCATTTTCCATTTTTCCTGTTTTCCTAACGTAAAGATTCAAGGTACAAATTTAGCTCTTAGGTAATGCTTTATCTGTATGCCATAAGCCTCCCTAAGTGATTATTTATTATGCACTTCAAAATACATTATATTTTCAATGTAATTTCTTTTTTGACCCATATTCAGTTTAGAAGTTTTTTTTTTAACTCTCCAAATAGTTGTATTAATTTGATTTTGGTTAGCTTTTTGTTGTTAATTTCCTATTCAATTGCATGCTGGTCAGAGAATGTTCCTGTATGACAATTTTTAAAAAATATTTGTCAAGATTCACTTTGTGGTTGAAATTTTTTTAAATGTACCATGTACAGGGTTCTATATAATGGATATGTTATTCATTAGAATAAAGAAGTTTTCTGTTTTGTTAGAATCTTTTCCCAGTTCTTTACTTTCAATCTTGCTGTGTCTTTGTATGATGTGCTCATCATAAACTAAAATTTGAGTTTTAAAAATTCAAATATACAATCACTGTTAACTGAATATTGTAGTCCATTTATATCCATTTATATCACGATTACATACAACTTTAACTTTATTTTTCCTAATTTTTTTTGTTTTTGTTTTTGGTGTTAGATTTTTTTTTTATTAAATGGCTATATAGTTACAATTGAGGGGGAACCATTATCAAACATTCAAGAACCAATGTATATATACTTAGTTATCCAGGGCTAATGCCTATCTTATTTTGGAGCTTTTAATTTAATACTCCCCATTTATTCATTTATTTATTTATTTATTTTTAAGGGCTGAGGACCGAACTCGGGGCCTTGTGCATGCTAGGGAAGCGCTCTGCCACTGAGCTAAATCCCCAACCCCCACATTTATTTATTTATTTATTTAACACTGGAGATTGAACCCAGAGATTCTTAACCACTAAGCAACATCTCCAACTTGTTTTTTAATCTTTATTATTTATTTATTTATTTAAAGAGAGAGAGAGAGAGAGAGAGAGAGAGAGAGAGAGGTTATTGTTTTTCTGATAGTTTTGTAAGTGGTACTAGTGTTCGAACCTGGTCCTTGTGTATGCCAGGCAAGTGCACTACCACCAAGCCACTGCTCCAACTCCCTATTTACCCTGCTTTTGTTTCTTCCTTTATTTATTTATTTTTTTAGTATTGGGAATCAAACCTAGGGCCTTACACATGCTAGGCAAGTGCTCCACTAACTCATCTATGTCTTCCTTTTCTAACTTCTATTAGAGTAATGAAGTTTTTTTAATCTGCTTTTCCTTCCCTCTATTTGATTTGCAAATATTCATCCTGTTTCTGTTTCTGTTTCTGTAGTGGTTATCTTTGAATTTATACCAAAAATCCTTTTTTTTTTTAAAGAAAGATGGGATAGTGAGAGAGAGAAAGAGAGAAGCAATTTTTATTTAGTTTTTTTATGTGACTTTCATTTCTTGGACACTTTGTTGTGTACGTGGTTCTGGGGTTTGAACTCACATACTCTCACATGCCAGGCAAGTGCTACAACCCCTAAGCCACTGCTCCAGCCCCTATACCCAAAATCCTTAACTTAGAAAGTTTTCTCCTTCTTAGGAATAATGGGAAAAATACTATTACCCTATCGAGTTGCCAATATTTAATTCTACCTTATTTTTATATACACCTGAAGTAAATCAACTTATACACTAAGCACTTATTATCACCATTGCTTAGTTGATGATTACTCAGACTTACTTCATGTTTATACAGGCTTATTGGTTTGTTCCTTCTTGAATCCGACACTTTTTTCTGGACTCAACTTCCTTCTTCTGAAACTGCACTTGTTCATTAGTGAGAGTCTGTTGTTATAAATCTTGTTGTAAATCAAGCCATAGGATATTTCAGATTTTCAACCGTTTGTACCTACAGCCTGTGTTTCAACTTAGTGGTAAACTCTCTCAGGCTTTGATTTCTCAGTATTTTGTTCTTATCATATTTTTTACAAGTTCATGCACAAACTTCTCTGATTTTAGGTAATGGAGATTTCTCATACTCCCTTAAGAGCTCATTGAGAGTGTTTATTAAATTTTATGTAGTGTTTTTAGATATATTTAGATTGTCAAGTTTTTCAGATTATTTGCCGGTCAAACTGCTCCAAATGGCTCTTGGTGTCATGGAACAACTTCCTGACTACTGTATAACATTAGGATTCTGAAATAATTACAGCCTTTAGCTGTAATTAGTCTGATGTTTAAATTGGCATCACTCTTGTATATTTTATTCCATTTGTGTGCTGCATCTTTGCTTAACTTTTAAATTTTAACCTACTTTCTTCAATTACTTCAAAAGAGTAGCAATGAGCAATGGAGTGTCCTGAAAGAATAGTTTACTGTAAATCATCTCTAGAATGGTGGGTAACTGAGGCAGTTTATTCTCTGCAGAAATTCTGAACAAATTAAGATGTCCAAGCACTGGATGACAGACTATCACCGTAATACTTTTGAGACTGAATTGAGGATGTAACTTAATGTAAAAACAAAATGAACCTACTAGAATTAAACCAATTTAATTTTCCAAAACTTAAGCAATGATGGAACCAAGCAGGTAAGCCTTGCAGCATAGGGACGCAAAGAGACTCCCAAAAGGAACAGGTGAAAAACTGAGCTAACCATGCCAGATAATATTTCTGTCATCCTCCGATCATAGTAATTTACTTCCTTTCCCATACAGAAAAATCAAATAAAAGGGAGAGTCCAGGAACAATGGATCTCAGATTGGAAAGAAACATCAGAAGTCCTTTAATAAGAAACAGGAAACAGGAGGCCAATCTTTGCTAAGTCCTTGGCATGTTTTGAAATCTGGCTAGTTAGTTTAAATTGATAGTTTATCTTTGTAAAACCCACTGAGGTATTATATTCCCTTTTACGGGAGAAGATATTGAGACCCAGAGAATTTAAGTATCTTGCCCAATCTGTAACTTATATGTAAATAATGAAAGAAAATTACTCAGGTCCTTACCACCTAGAATAAGTCTCTATATAAATGTACTCATTGTTCTACCATCATGTTTTATTTATTCTATTTGCAGAGGTGCTTCTGTTACTCAAGGAACGTTTAATTTTCCTGAAAATCTCCACAAAAATACCACTGAATGTCTGCATGTCCATTGTCAGGGATTAGAGACCAGTTTGGCTGAATGTACTTTTACCAAAAGGAGAATGAAGAGTTACCAGGATCCAGCTGGTGTGGTGTGTTATACAGAGAATGCAGGTTGGTGGAGTACTTCCCTGATACTTTTCCTTCCTATGGACTATACCATGATTTGGGTTTTAGAGCCTAACTTGGTGCTTCCTCCCATCATTCCTTTTTGCCGTTCAAGTATTACTTCCGTCCATTTTCCTAGAAGAGAGGCAAAATTGCATGATACGTCTTTACTTTCTTGAACATCTGGATTAAAGCTGCTATAGCAAACACAAGCCAATCAAACATGAGAAAAACCCTTTAGCATCTCTTTCAAGAATTCCAGCCTACCCATCATTATGTACAACTATAATGCACCAATAAAAACTGTGAAAAGAGAAAAAAAAGAATTTCAGCCTATATCCATTTCTTTAAGATGTTGTAAGTGGCCACGTCAGTGCCTCAGTTTCCAGGCACTCGTTGCCACTTTGCTCCTCCATCCTGGTATTGTAATATTTTGGCCGTATATATGCTATTAAAAACAAAAACTGTACCCTTCCCTTTTCAGTGCTAACAAAAGACATCATCAAAATGTAAATGGCACTTCCTCAAATAGGACTCCTAATGCTCAGGAAATAATACCAAGAATTAACAAACAGGATGGCATCCAATTAAAAAGCTTCTACACAGCAAAGGAAACAAGAATGTGAAGAGAGAACCTACAGAATGGGAGAAAAATATTTGCCAGCCAGTCTTCTGACAGGAGATTAATATTTAGAACACATAAAGAACCCAAAAACTTACCATCAAGAAACCAAATAATACAATCAATAAGTGGTCAAATGAACCAGACACTTCTTAAAAGGAGAAATACAAATAGATAATAAATACATGAAAAAAATGTTCTATATCTTTAGCAATCAGAGAAATGCAATTCAAAACTACACTGAGATTTCATCCCACTCCAGTTAGAATAACATTTAAAATACAAGAATACAAACAATAATAAATGCTGGCAAGAATGTGGGAGAAAATACTTTTATTCTGTTGGTGATCGTGAATTATTACTACCACTGTGGAAATAAGTATGGAGATTCCTCAAAAGATCAGGCATGGAACCACCATATGGCCCAGCTATAACCCTCCTTGATGTTCATCCAAAAGAATTAAAGTCATCATGAAATCACTGTAGTTTGCATACCCATGTTTATAGCAGCACAATTCACAATAGCCAAACTCTGGAATAAATGAATTGTGATATATGTACACTATGAAGTTTTATTCAGCCACAAAAAGAATAAAATTATGTTATTTGGAGAAAATGGATAGAACTTAGCATCATGACAAGTAAAATAATCCAGACTCAGAAGCCAAGGGTCACATATTTTCTCGTATGTGGAAGCTCAAAAGGTAAAATGAAAGGAAAGGTAAGGGAGGGGATCTCATGAAAATAGAAAAGAGGTCCCTAGAGTAGAGAAAGAAGACCAGGGGAAGAGGAGGGATGGGAATGGAGGTGCTGGGGAACTAGACCCCAAATTTTGTTATAGACAAGTACAAATATGTAACAACGATGTCCAAAATTATGTACAACTATAATGCACCAATAAAAAGTGATATAAAATGTAAATGGCACTGCCCATGTGTCCTGGGAGTTGGGGTGGGGTGAAAGGAACGGAGCCCTAGTGCTTGCCATGTCAGCTACTGCTCCAGTTCCTAAACACCCCCATCTCAACCATAACAGATTTCTGCAAATAATACTGATTTTCATAAATAATGACAGGGCCACCATAAGCCAGCTTTGACATTTATTTTCCTTATTGGTCATACATACTAAGTTGATACCACCAATAAACTGTATTTCTTTTTTAATGTCTGATTTTATCTTAATGATCCCATTATCCCAAAAGGTAGGAAAAATGTTATACCACAACTCCATAACTAAATTTCACAAAAATGATTCCGGCTTTACAGATTCTCCAACAAAGGAGTTCTTTCAGTGTGTGAATGGGAAGCACATTCCTCAGGAGAACGCCTGCAACGGTATAAATGACTGCGGAGACCAAAGCGATGAGCTGTGCTGTAAAGGTAGACACGAACCTAGCTTTTAAATCCCCTGATTCATTCTTCTGGCTAAAAAGGCTGAAACGATTTTATTCTTGAAGAGTACACCTCATTCATTTTTTTCCCGTTTTTCTTTATTTGTACTGAGGATTGAAACCAGGGGCACTCTGCTTCTGAGCTATACCCCTGCCCTTTTTATTTTGTATTCTGAGACCGGGTCTCACTAAGTTGCTGAGGCTGGCCTCTAACTTGAGCAATCCTCCTGCCTCAGCATCCTGAATTGCTGGGATTGTACAGACATGCCCCACCTCATCCAATTATAAGAAATGAAGGAATCTCTCCCACTTGCCTTTTCACAGGGTGCCGTGGTGACAGTTTCTTTTGTAAGTCGGGTGTTTGCATTCCAAGCAAGTATAAATGCAACGGCGAGTTGGACTGTATTACAGGGGAAGATGAAGTCCGTTGCGAAGGTAATTTAGTTTTGTTGAAACTTTTTTATATTATTGAATCCGTGGATAGGGAAACTTCTCTTTAGTAACTTGTTAACTTAAATGATCACAGGCGAGTGTAGTAGTAAGAATATTACTGAATGGGCATTTGAAGAACTACAAAATAGATATCTTATATTTTCACCTAATAAATACCTACTTGTCATTTCAGAACTTTTTATTATTAAAAAATTCTCACATACACAAAAAAATATAATATTAGAATGGCTCCCCATAGACCCCTCTTTAATCTACAGTGGTTACTGATAGTTTGAAGTCTCATTCATCTCTCTTCCACCTTTGTTGGAGTATTTTTTTGGAGTATTTTAAAGTAAATTTCAGATATCATGTTACTTCATGTACTTCCATCTCTAATAAAACACTGTGTATATTAAACCATTCTCTCATTAGTGTACCTAAAAATAATGATTCCCTATCATCATTTAATAACCAGTCAAATTTTCCTACTTCAAAAGAATGTCTTTTTCAAGTTAAGGTATTCAGTTAGGATCCCAAAACACCTGAACATTGCCTTTGGTTATCAACTTTATTTTTTTTTTTTAAGAGAGAAGGCTAGAGAGAAAAAGAGAATCAATTTTATTTAGTTTTTCATGTGACCTTTGTTACTCTGATACTTCCTTGTGTATATGGTGCTGGGGTTCAAACTCATGTCCTTGTACATGCCACACAAGCACCGTAACCACTGAGCCACCACTCCAGCCCCTGGTATCAACTTTTTTAAGGTCTGTTTTTATTCTCTAAGTCACCTAGCTCACCTCCTCACCCAATTTTTTTTCATACTATTGATTTTTTTTTTCTAGAAAAACTGGATCATTTGCCTATAGAACTTGGTTAGATGTAAGGTTTAACATTTTAGGCAAGAATTTTTTTTTTTTTTTTTTTGGGCAAGAATTCTTGATGGCTTTTGTCGCGTTATCTGTCTCACTTCTCGTAATGCTAAGATTGATCCCTGGATAAATCTGATGTCTCCATTAAAATGTTTCTCCACAATCTTTCATCTAGTGATTTTAGCCACCTTTGTCATTGTTGCCTATATCCATTTGTCAGAAGGGGCTATAAAATACCAATTTCTAATTTTATCATTCTTTCTACATGTATTATCTGAAATTATACAGGAAAAAGTTTTCCTTCATTAACTATTTTGTTTCCACAAAATATAATTTGTAGAAGAAAAGCAGGGTAACTTTTTATTATTGTTTTTTCCCACATTTTTATTGGCGCATGATAGTTGTACATATGATGGGATTTGATGTTACATATTTGTATAAGCACACAATATAGCAATATAATTTGGCCAATATCACTCCCCAGCACTTTCCCCCTCCCTCCCCACCTCTCACCCCTTGGTCCCTTTCCTCTGCTGATCTCCTATTGATTTTCACAAGACCCTCCTTCACCTTTCTTTTCCTTCTTTCTCTCTAGCTTTTGCACATGAGGAAAAAAAACACCACTGACCCTTTGAGTTGACTCATTTCACTTAACATAATGGTGTCTGGTTCTATCCATTTAAAAAAGCAGGGATTTTTCTTAATCCTCTTCCTTTATTTACCAAGTTTCAAAGCAATGAGTTGGTGGACAACCTCCAATAGTAAAAAAAAATCACGTACCTATTCTGTATCACACAGACTGAATTTTGCTCCCATCAAAGCTTTCTGGAGGAAAAAAATATCTAAGTTATTATATTCATTTGCTTACTCCATGAACATTTTTAAGTTCCTACCATGTGTAGTACCAGGCCCTGTTCAAGGTACTAGGGTTACAATAGTGAATAATATTTTTAAAATCCCTGCCCCTTCATTGGATCTTACATTCCAGTTTGGGAAACAAGACAATACATAAGAGAATAAGTAAAATATAAAGAAAAATAAAAGGTACTAAGAAGAAAAATAAAGCAAGGAAGGAGCATATGAAGTATTCAGGGTAAGTTTTGAAATTTTAGATAAGGTAGCCTGGGAAGGACTCACTGAGGTTACTGTTAGAAAATTATCTGGAGGAAATGGTGGAGCCAGCCATGCAGATGTCTGCAGGAGGGTGTTCCAGGCACAGCAAGACACAATGAAGTGTTCCCAAGCAGGAACTTTCCAAATTTGTTTGAGGAACAAGCAGCAAGGTGGCTAGTGTGACAGGTGGTACTGGTGATGGTAGTGAGACTAAGAAGGAAGCTGTGGGAGAGGTGGAGTGGAGGGTGTCAAGGTAGATCAGATAAGGTGAAATAGGGACTTTGAGCAGAGTGAAACAATCTGACTAACATTTTAAATCAAGATTACCCTGGCTGATGGCTGTATAAGGGAAAGGGGAGAAATGAGGACCCAGTTAGGAAACCATTGCAATAATCCAGGGAAGAGATGACAAAGATCAGTACAAGTGGGTAGGAATAGAAGTGATGAGGACCAGATTCTGGATATATTTTAAAGATAGAGCCAGTAAGATTTGCCACTTGATTAGATGGGGGTTCAGAAAAAATGAGCAGTTAGGGTGGCTGTAAGGGCCTTGACCCCAGAATCAAAAGGAAGGCACTGTTGTCAACAAGGATAAGGAAAGCTGTGGGGTGAGGAGGGTACTTATAGCCACCCCATTTATGGAACTTATCCCATGGTGTGCTGGTAAACGTTTAACAACTGGCTTTAGAGAGGGGGAGGAAAGTCCTGGTTATGTAGCTTTTTCCAATTTTTGTGGTATATATATTCCACCACAGGGGATTTCAAGCTATTTATACAAGTGTCGTGGAACATGAGCTGGGAAGTCACAGGCACAAAGGGCTGTTCAGAACTGGCCCAAAGCAATACCAACATGCCACTGAATCATGTTCAACTGTTTATTCTAGCTCTTGGTACTACTCTTAAATTTCCTTCTCAACAATGTACACCTTGAAAATAAAATCTATGTATTTTTATATTGCAGATGTCCTAGGATAAGTGTCTCCAACATAAGCATTAAGTAAATGTTGAAAATATTACAGTGACACAGCAAAATCTATATTCATAGCTGCTCAGTTTACGTTAACTAAATTATTGAACCAACCAGATGTCCCTCACTGGATGAATGGATTCAAAAACCATGATACACACACACACACACACACACACACACACAACACTGGAATTGCTTGGGTAAAAGGTAGTCAAAATCATGTATTAGTAGTAAAAGGTAGTCAAAATCATGTATGCAAAGGCATAGCAACACATAATCTAGGGCAACCATAGATATGTGTGTGGGGGGGTAGGTGGGGGAGAAGAGAGGGAGGGAGAATAGGGAGGGATCTAGGTAGACAATCAACAATGTAATATACTCTTTACCTGCCCCCCAAGAATCCAGATAATATTTATGCAGTCATTTAATTCTGGAAATTTTCACAATCTAAGCAAAATATAGAAGAATCAGGAGATGGGTGTGGGTGATGTGGGGTAATTCTGGTTTAAGAGCATATGCATATGATATTGTTACTTTATATGCATTTATGATTGTACAGTAACTCCTTCATAAAAAATTTAAAAATATACATAAAGCATAAAAAGTAAATATTGAAAGTAAGTATGAAGAAGTGTATTGACATAAATTATATTTGGGCATTACTTGATATGCCAGCGTGAGACTTACTGAAATTTTGTTTAGTTTTCCATTGAGATCAGTTCTTAAATTAAACAATGTCCACCCAGCAATTTGACACACTCCTGTAATCCCTGCAACTGTGCAGGGAGATCACAAGTTTGAGGCTAGCCTGGGCAAATTAGTGAGACTCTGTCTCAAAATAAAAAATATATAGAAATAAACAAAGGACTGAGGATGTAGCTCAGTGATACAGTACCCTAGGTTTGTTTATTTTTCTTTTTTTTTAAGAGAGAGAGACAGTGAGAGAGAGGAAGAATCAATTTTATTTGTTTTTCATGTGGCTTTCTTTGCTCCCAGACTTCGTTGTTCGTGGTACTGGGGTGCGAACCTACGTCCTCACAGATACCAGGAAAGCACTGTAACCGCTGAGCCACTACTCCAGCCCCAATACCCTAGGTTTAATCATCAGTATTACAAAAAAAGAAAAGGAAAATCCTTTTTTGGATTTCCAATCATGTCATTTCTTTTAAAGGGCATATAAGGGGCTGGAGTGATGGCTCAGCAGTTGCAGTGCTTGCCTGGCATGTGCGGGAATGCAGGTTTGCACCCCAGCACCATACACGCAGCGAGGTGTTGGATCAATGAAGGCCACATGAAAAACTAGTGGGGTTGATTCTCTCTTTCTCTCTCTCCCTTACTTGTCTCTCATCTTTGAAAAAAAGGGCATATAAGCAGTTGGGCAAAAGTGCTTTTATGTTTATTAAACTCAGTTCAGTTCTTAGTCGAGAGAAGAAAAATTTTTCAGATAGGACAATGAACCCATAGGCCCTACTCTGCAATCTCCCTTCTTTAATGCGAGAGTAGTGTGGGCTTGTTTTCCCTTTCTCTTCCTCTTCTTTCCCCTCCCCCTCCTTCACTCCTTCAATTTAAAACTCTAAACTCTAAAGTTTAAAATCAAGGGACAAAATTTATCGGGAAAAAAATCCTTCTGCAAGGAAGTAACTACCATATAAAGCCTATTTTATATTTTATATTTACCATATAAGTTTCTTGAATCAATATCAAAACTATATTTAGTCAACTGCCATTGTTGCTTCTTCACTTTACCCTTTAGGATGAGCTGTGCCTTTTGTAGTTCAGCAGGGGTTCTGATATGCTCCCTCTAAGAAAGGGAAGTGAGAGCAGAGATGTAAGATTAATGTATTCATCAACTTCCCTTTCAAATGGCCCAATCATACTCACTAAATCAAGGAAGGTTTGGATTATGTTTTGCTTGCATTTATTTTTTATAAGCCATTCTCTTATTAATATAAGTTAAAATAGTTACAAATTTTATATAATTGAATGGTAAGTTTGTTGTTGAGTATGTGTTCAAAAGCATTTCAAATACTAATTTCTTTTTAAAATTCAAGTTAAAGTGATTTCCTTGCCAGGAAAAATTGGTATGTGTTTAAATGCAAGGTGAAAAATTTGTTATGTAGTATTAAAATGTAAGATGATATTCCTTCTGACTTCTTTTCTTAACCTTTTTTTTTTATTGAGAGATTTATTATAGAACAACCATACAAGTTTTTCACAAAATAATATAAAATGTGTATAGATTCTGGAAGTTGTTATACTGATTCTGAAATAACAATTTACATATGTTTATTAAAATTAAAATGATCTCTTTGCCATAGTAAGTTTTTTATTTTGCTTTTTAGGAGCTGAACATCCTACAATTCAAGGTAAATCTGTTTATATAATAAAAAATTCAAATTACAGATGAAAAATAAGGTATTCTTTATATACGTAATAATATATATAAATAGATGTATATTAATATAGCGTGGGTTTTTTTCTCAACTAAAAAATTATTCTTTGCTTTTTATGTTTTTCTTCAGGCTTTCCACCTGGGGATCAAGGTAAAACTTTTATTAAAATTTTGGGATATTGAAAAATTGAAGTAAAACTGAAGATCTATTGTTTTCTTGTATTTTTATATAACTATTAACTGAGCATAATATGACTATGTGCTACCAGTAATCCAGCTTTAACATTAGGTTGGCACAGAGGGGGTTTTTTTTCCATTCAATGTGATAAACTTCCAGTCTCATAGCCTGCTCACCAGAAAACCACCCACAGTGGACCTTCCTGCACATTTCACTTTTGCCAAATACCTTTCTTCTCTTACTTTAATTGTTTCTCAAAATCAATGTAACAAAAAAATAAAAAAACAACCAAAACAAAAAAGAAAAAACCAATGTAACGTCTGAAGAAATTGCCACAGAGAAAATATAATATGTTTTCATGTTTTCCTGATCACTTACATAAGCCAGTTGTCCCCAAATCCTCCAGCTCTTTGGGGCCACCCTTTTCTTAGTTATTGAGATAAAATGACTCAAGCCTCCAGCCCATGTAATGCCAGAAGTTCATGGTCCTCCTCAGGATTTCTTAGGATTCCTGAGAGACAAAGTAGCTCAAGATCATAGTACCCTAAATGTCTGTCTCAATTAATTCCTTCTGTTACTTCTCCCTGATTGCTTTACCCCTTTGAAGCTCCTATTCTTTTTTTTTCATCCCCTGATTTATTCCTTTCCACCCTCCTTTCCTTCTGTTTTCCTCCCTAGTTTTGATACTTCTCAGTTCATTGAACATGATCTGCATTGGCTCTGGCCAGACCCCTTTCTGGCTTTATCCCTGTACCTACTTCCATCTCCACGCCCCCCCACCCCACCCCACCGCATAGTTAACTATGTTAATGTGACTTAAAGTGTATTTTGTTTGTATCCATTCTTCTCCAATGTGCATTGTTATTTTGTGAGCATACATTTTTAATTCACAAAACATTGTGTTATAAATTTCTTTTTCTTTTTCTTTTCTTTCTCTTTCTTCTCAGAAGCATTGCATTTTAAAGATCTGTCCATTTTGCTATGTTCATCTAATCTCTTGCTCCTAATCACTGCATGTAAAATGTGGATAATGATAGTAAGTGTCATCTGCAAGGAGCAAGTGAGTTACCTCCTGTAAAATACTTCTCACAATATATGTAATATGGATTTTTAATTTGTTCTGAGCCAATATACAATACAATATATAATAAGAATTGTCAAAATAAAATAACTGAAAGAAAGAATACTCTGCCATGCTCAACTTTCACAATGTACTCTCTCAACAATGAATTCTCAGTATGAAATCACACCGTGATGACAATCTTCATCACAGTGTGGGAGGACTTCTTTGAGATATCTAGCTGGGCAAGGGGTTGAGTCTTCGGGTGTGCATCTCCTTGTCTGACTACTGTGTTCTTTGTCAGAGCTGGTCTGTACCAGTCCTCACTTCCACCAATAACACTTGAGGTTTCGCATCAGTCTCATGAACTTTAGCATTCTCTTAGCTCTCTAATGTCACTGGTCTCATACTATCAAGTGATGCCCTTGTTTATGATCTTGAGCTTTTGTAATAACAATGATTTTGGTGGCAGATTCATGTGCAGACTAGCTTCTAAGTTTCTTCGGCATTCTTATCACCAGTCCATATCCTTTTACCAGGTCATAATCTTTAATTTCAGATTTCTTTCATTGCAGTATTCTTTGGTATTCACTTGCAGGGGCTTCCTTTATATTCTAGCTATTAATCCTTACGAGGTTAGACTTTGCAAATACTGTCTTCCATTCTGTCACCCATTTATCCCTTAACTCAACCTATGATGAGATTTGCTGAATAGAAATTCTTAGCTATTATGTTACCAAAGGTATCAATTGTGTTTCTTATATTTGCGCTTTTGAAGTTTTGTGCTGCTTTTCTAATACCCAGTACACCTCAGCTACATAACTTTCCCTACCTTCCTTTTGAGTCTTCCATGATTCATTAGGATTTTATTATTACTGCTCCTAAGCAGAGCCTCTCTTGCTTCAGAAAACAACTTCATTGTGTAGCATAACACATACATGTATGCCTGACCCAAAGAGAACTTGAGAAATCTAGGGAAGAAACCTGGGATTGCTGCAGCAAAGTATGATTGCCTTCCTGGGCTGTGCTATCACATCCTCATACAAAGTCAAACAATATGCAGAAGATAATCTGCCATCTGATCCCCAGGCCAAACAAATCATGATCCTGTCCATTGAAATGTTCTAGGATGGCAGAGTGAAGAGGAAAAAAATTCTGTGTGACTTTAAGCAAAAGACTGAGGAAGAAAAGAAATCTTTGTTTCCTTTCAGCTTCTGCATCCCAGATGCCTAATGGTAGCAATACCTGGTACTGAAACCAATGAAATATGTTTGTGTGCATGACCCCTTTAAGAGGTGCCTTATTATGTACAAAAGGAGAGGAATCTTTTTACACAGTTCTTTCAAAAGGGAGGATAACTGGACTCAGTGGCACATGCCTGTAATCCCAGTAGCTCTAGAGGCTGAGGCAGGAGAAGTTCAAAGCCAGCCTCAGCAATTTAGCGAGACCGTGAACAACTTAGTAAGATACTGTCTCAAAATGAAAAAAAAAAAGTTAAAAAGGCTGGGGATGTGGCTCAGTGGCAAGCACCACTGGATTTAATCCCTGTTACAAAAAAAAAAAAAAAGGACAATTTTTAAGATAAATGTATAAAAGTTTAAATGATTTTAATGAACTAATTTTCTCTATAAGAATAATGTCAAACACTGACATTTTTTGTTTTATCATAGAAGAAACAGAAATTTTGACTGCAGATATGAATGCAGGTAAGTTAACATTACACTTTATTAACTGGTGGTTCACTGGTTTAAGCTTGCATTTTAATATCAGTTATTAGCTATATAAACTTAGATGAGAAACTGAACTTCAAATACAATTAGGAATAATGAAAAAGCTCCTTGTTTATGGAGATTTAAAAATGATATTCATGTATGACTCAGTACTAATTGCCAGGCCCCAAAATTATCTAACAGCTTTTTTTTTAGTAGTCAAATTTTATTTCATTTTTGTTGCATCTATTTCTTTTTTCCCCACATTTTTAAAATTGGTACATTATAGATGGGATTTGTTTTTACATATTCATACATGCACACAAGATAACAGTAAATTTGGCCAATATCATTCCCCAACATTTCCCCCCTCCATCCCTATCAATCACCCACTCCTTGGTCCTTTTCCTCTACTGATCTTCCTTTGATTTTTAGGAGATACCCCGCCCCCCCCACTTTTGTTTTCCTTTTTCCTTTAGTTTTCATATATGAGAGAAAACATGTGGCCCTAACTTTCTGAGTTTGACTTACTTCACTTATTAACATGATGGTCTCCAATTCCATCCATTTTCCTGCAAATGACCTAATTTCATTTTTCTTTATAGCTGAATAAAATTCCACTGTGTACACCACATTTTCTTTATCCATTCATCCATTGATGGACACCTAGGCTGGTTCCATAGTTTGGCTATTGTGAATTGTGCTTCGATAAACATGGGTATGCATGCATCACTGTAGTAAGAGATGTCTTTAATTCTTCAGGGTAAATACTGAGAAGTAGTATAGCTGGGTCATATGGTAGTTCCATGCCTAGTCTTTTGAGGAGCCTCCATACTGATTTCCATAGCGGTTGTACTAATTTACAGCCCCACCAACAGTGTAAAGTGTTCTTTTTTCTCCACATCCTCTCCAGCATTCATTATTACTTGTATTCTTAATGACTGCCATTCTGACTGTGAGATGAAACTAACAATTTTTTATTCAACCAATGAGTAAAAGATTTAGATCTTAAAGTAACAGATATCAATCAAGAGGGATTTTCAACAAAAGCTCTTTATTTTCTATTCATAATAACATAATTTTCAGATACCACCCAACCTCATTTCTCAGTCCTCAATGGATGAGGTCTCTCTTCTTTCAAACATCCAAGGAAAAACTTAAGATTCACCATCACACTCTACCCCGACCAAGTTTTTACCATCAGTAAGATCAGGCTTAGGCATATGGTAGAGTGCTTGCCTAGCATATGTGAGGCCCTATGTTTGATCTTCAGCTCTGCAAAAAAGAAAAGAAGGTAGGTTAAGACAAAAAAAAAAAAAAAAGAAAAAGAAAAAAAACCATCTACCCACACATTCACTCACAACTTCTCTTTCTTAGGGGCAAAATAATTACAGTAATATATAGTTTATTTTCTCATTTGGGGCTTAGAAGTAAGTTTACAAAAATTTTACAACATGGTAAGTAGAACAGAGCATCTTACAGTTTTACTTTCTTCGTTAGGAATTCTTTTGCAAGTTTGTGTCTTAAGGCTTGCTGTACCGTGTTTCCTCAGTGACAAATGTGCCCCATCTCCATGCTCACAGAGAGAGAAGGGAAGCATTGTCCAACATAATATGTGGCCTGCTGATCCAATATTCTGGGTTCGCCAACATACTACCTTTCAGGATTAATATGATGATTCAATGTGACAAACTATATATGAGGTACTCAGTATAGCGCCTGTCACATACAAAGTTATCATAACGTTAATGTTAATATTATTTAAAAGAGTTCCATATCAACAGCTTCTAGAAACCAAAAGCCAAGAAAGAATAAAGGTGTAGTTTCCCATGTTGTCAGCTTATTCTGATAATTCCAGAACATGACCCCTGTCTCTTGAGCTATTACTCTAGTAATGCCCCACATGGCATCTCTAATCTGCCAGAACCTGGTAAATATTTAACCCCTTGGCCAACTTCTTTCTGCTCCAACTCCATCTTTAGGCAGAACTTCAGAGAACCAAGCCAATTTTAATATTAAGCAGAATTTTTAAACAAGGGGAATAGTGCAGTTTAATATCCAAAATAATTTGCTAATGAATCTGGACTGATTTTTATTAGATGTGATCTTGCTGTTTTTGTGGCAGACATAATCAAGGTAATGTTAATCAATATGACCACAAGGTAATGGCTTCAAAATCATAATAATATGATCTTTACCTTTCTTGAAGAAAGAAAACGGATAAAGTCATTATTACCTAAGCTATCCTGTGGAGTCAAAGGAAACACACACACTCGAAGGAAACGAGTGGTTGGAGGAAGGCTGGCACAAATGGTAAGCCTGTGTGGAAAGTCTTCTTCCCGGGAACAGCCTGATGTGGGGTGGGGGGATCTCCATATTATGATCACAAAGAGCTCAGAATCTTAAATGAAAATATTACAGGGACACCTGTTTTGCACCATTATCTGGTAGAACGGCAGTGACCACACAAATGTCTTTTACAGGGAGACTTCCCATGGCAGGTGGCAATTAAAGAAGACAAAAAAATCAACTGTGGGGGAATTTATATTGGTGGCTGTTGGATTCTGACTGCTGCACATTGTGTCAGGTAAAAAAAAAAAAAGTCTTCAGATTTGCTGAAACAATGAAAATGAGTAATAGAGGTTGTGGTAGATGATAAGTAAAAAGCATATCAGAGAAGTCATTAAGTTTCATTCTGTTAACTGCTAAATACCTTCTGGTATTTGTGATCAGGACCTCAGGCCAGTCTCTCAGAACCTACTGTGTACTCCCCAGACCAAATTGCCAATCCCACTGGCAAGGACAGATCAAGCTCAGGTACCAAATTGAATGCACTTGTCGCATTTGCATGGTGTTAAGACCAAATCTTTGAAAGAGTCTATGACAGAGTTCATAAAGGGGTAATACTAACCCAATATTTTCACTGGTCTCACTTCAATGAAGATGTTGTTTAAAGAAGTGACTTTACTTCTACCAACACACTACATTTGTGAATCCATGTATCCTTAAATATATTCGACATGCAGTCCCAGCAATTAAGGAACTATTCAAAGCTCAATGCTAATTTTCTCATATATGGCTCCAGCACCATCTGGCTTACTCTGTTAGTCTGGATAAATTGCTTACGTAGGTCCATGACTCAA
This sequence comes from Aplodontia rufa, assembly GCA_004027875.1. Taxonomy (NCBI): domain Eukaryota; kingdom Metazoa; phylum Chordata; class Mammalia; order Rodentia; family Aplodontiidae; genus Aplodontia; species Aplodontia rufa. The sequence continues at coordinate 21,126 of PVKS010016064.1, forward strand.
AAAACTATTTGGAGGCAAGGTCACTATACCGCTCCCCATAGGAGGCACCACTCACATCACATTTTGCTGTTTGGAAGTTCATGGGCTGCAGCAGATTCGAGCAGGTGAATTCTGAGTCACTGAGGATGAGAGGTGCTGGAGGAAACTTGCTTACTGAAGAACAAGTCATGCTTTCCCCCCCCTTTGATAGGGTTTTGAATTCTCAGGTCAGAGAAGTAGGGTAGGCATTATGTGGATTCAGCACTGGCACATAACAGTATGTCCCGTAATTACCTGCGAATGGGAAACATGAATTTGATGCAGGTCCAAGAAAACAAGTTATAAATGGCTAATTTGTAGTGCTCCCATAACAAAAGAACATGGAGTGAGTGGCTTAGGAAACAGATTGCTTTTCTCACAGTTCTGGGGTCTAGAAGTCCAAGATCAAGGTGTCTCCTGAGGCCTCTGTCCTTGGCTTACAGAGCCCCTCTTCTTTTGTCTGTCTGTGGTCTTTCCTTTGTACATTTGCAGCCTGGTGTTTCTCTTTTTATAAAGACACCAATCTTATTGAGTTAAGACCCCAGCATCATAAACTCATTTAACCTAAAACTCTTTAAAGGGTTGTTAGGTTAAATGAGGTCCAAATAACAGTCATGAGGGCTTAAGGCCTCAACATATGAGACAGAAACAAACAGTTCAGTCTATAATAATGACTGAATTACAAAAAGGAAGAGGTGTTGATTGATATATCAACATCAACTTGGAGAAGAGCAGAGCCCAGGATTCTTGCTTCAGTTCTGACAGAATGAACAAAATGTTATTCGTTGGGCACCTCTTACAGACCAGGTACTGAGCCAGGTCCATTCACATATTTATCTTCTTTAGTATTCTCAACAGTCCTAAAAGGTAAATATTATTCTCCCCATTTTGTAGATTAGTGGACCAAGACTGAGAAGTTATGTATGCCTAAAGCTACATGGCTAGTCAGTTAGGATAATATCAAGTTCAACATATTTGAACTTAGATTAATGCCTGCTTAGCGAATCTTCAGGTGACCTAAAGTTGGGAGGGATAACATACATGTTCAATGATTAAATATGCTCAATGACACCCATAAAAATCTACATAGATTGGAACAATAAGACAAAACTTTTTCCTTCTTAAAGATCCTTTCCTCTTGGCTTCTGTGAACAACACTCTCGTGTGTTTCTACCAGTCTCTTTGGCCATGTTTTCTCTGCTGTCTTTGAGGGTTGCTCTGACTGTGCTTGAGCATCATTGCTCAACTGAAACACTGAATTTCATTTAGCCTGACTTCCTCTTCTCTAATTATTCCTTCTTCCTAAAGTTATCTGTGGTTTAAAATACCACTCCAGCTAGGTACATTGATACACACTGTAATCTCAGTGACTCGGGAGGCTGAGGCAGAAGGATTGCAAGTTTAAAGCCAGACTTGGCAACATAGAGCAACCCTGTCTCAAAACAATAAATAATAAATTTTAAAAACCCACTCTACAGAGACTACATGATAGCCGCAGGCTGGGCCTCTATTCCAACCACTCTGATCCTTTGGTTAGTTGCCCATCTATACTTCTTAGCTATATCAAAAGTACATCAAATTCAAGATGTCTAAGACTATGCCATTTCCCCTAAATATTGTCCAAGGAGTCCTAGTGTTTCCTGTCTCAGCAAACACCACCATTCATCTGGCGACAGCACCACTCATCTGGCTAAATAGTCAAAGATCTAAGAATCATCATATTTCATTCCCTCAGCTGTACCATAGCCCAGGCACTATTTTACCAACTCTAGATGGCAATTTCTTTCTTTTTTTTTTTTTAAAGCAAGAGGGAAAGTAAGAGACAGAGAAACAATTTTTATTTAATTTTTCATGTGCCTTTTGTTGCTCCAAGACTTCGTTGTGTACGTGGTGCTGGGGTTCGAACTCACGTACTCACGCATGCCAGGCAGGCACCGTAACTGCTGAGCCAAGCTCCAGCCCGGCATCTTCAATTTCTAATTATTTAATTCTCATAGTGCTTTCTCTTCTCATCTAGATTATACCAGTCACCTCCTACTTGCCTTACCTACACTCACTGTCCACCCACCGCCCCTACCCATCTGTTCTCTACTGTGCAGCAAGCGTGACCTGGGTTCTGTCACCTACTATAACCTTGGTTTCCTCTTTTTTTTTTTTCAGAGAGAAGGACAGTGAGAGAGAGAGAGAGAGAGAGAGAGAGAGAGAATCAATTTTTATTGAGTTTTTCACATGGCTTTTGTTGCTCTGACACTTAGTTTCGTACGTGGGTGCTGGGGTTTGAACCTGAGTACTTGTGCATGCCAGGCAAGCATGGTAACCACCGAGCCACTGCTCCAGCCCCCTTAGTTTCCTCTTAGGATAAAAATCTAAACAAATTTCAACATAGCCCAATAGGCCCCATGTGATTTGACCCCTGCATGCCTTTGCCAATCTCATCTTGCCCCACAGCCCTACCTCCTACCCTTTGGTCCATCCACTCTGGAGTTCTTTGAGTTATTCAAGAGTACTTGTTTGCTCCCTCCTGCAAAGGCATCTTCAATATATTGTTTCCCGAATTTTCCTTGCCCTTTTTACCTAGTTAGTCCTAGTCTTTACTAACATCTCAACTTAACCTTTACTTCCTTGGAGAATCTTCCCTGACTTCCTTCAAAAGCCCTCTTGGTAAGTTCCTAAAAGCCCATGTACTGTCCACTTCTCAGTGTAGAATACCTATCTTCATCAGTGTAATTATCCATTGAATGCTGTATCTTTTCCTGGATGCGGAACTCTAGGAAAGGAGAAATGAATCTGATTTTGCCCATTTCCACCTACTAGTGCTTGGCACAGTGCTGCATATACAGCAGGTACACACTATTGTGCTAAGTAAATTGAAATAATAGAGCTAACCTTTAATCAATATTCAGGACATCTGATCCTATAATACAACCAAACTTAACATGGAGGACAGTCTTCTCAGAACGCTAAGTATAAATAAAAGCTTCCAAACATCTCATTATATCATCGGACACCCTTGTTAATTGTAAGGCGATTTACCTGAATCATCATTATAGAAGGATAAATTTTCTTCTCTTTATGCGGTTTGAGAAAGCAGCTTTTAAAAAAGCTTTTAATTGAACTGTTTAAAATAGTTTTGTTGCTTATGGGAAATCAATTTTATGAAATACTTCATTGTTTGGAAATGTTAGACTATGAAGTCATTATTTAGCACCTTATTTAAAAAGAAACTAAACTATAATACTTTGCCAAAGTTCTGTGTACTCTTTCCCAAGAAAATAATGGTAGGGGACCAATTTGCTTGACCTATGTGTGATTTGAAATTTGGTATGAAAATGGAGTGAAGCATAAGAGTGATAACTAGTAATAATTAGTTGATTCACTATTTCAATGGGATTTTAAAACAGCTATCATTTTCCAGGTACAATAATAGCCGCAGGGCTGCACAGATCATATATACCCCATCTCAGATTTCAAGCAGCATAGTATAGCAGGAAGAAGAATAGGTGAACAGAAAAATACAATGAATATCAGGATGTCTGTCTGAAGGACAGGAAACTGGTGGTGCTTTCCTGGAGAACCTCTGGGTTGGCAGAGAAGTAAGAATATGTAGTCCAGTTTCCAGTTCCTCAACCACATTTCTGAAAAGGTGCTATCTCGTCTCTGTTGAAACACCTGTAATGGTGGGGTACCCACTCCAGTAGAAACAAGCTCATGCTGCTCCAGGGATCCTAGCTGTTAGCAAGCTATTTTCCTGGTATGAACAGCTGGGGGGATTATTCTGCACTTTATTTATCATTAACCTAATTTTGCCCTAAGTAAATTTAATGCTTTATAACCACAGGATTAAGAAAAAGAGAGAAAAAATCCTAAAAGGTCCTTTAAAAGGGAAAATGCAAAGTGTCAAAATTCCATATTTACATATTTTTTCAATTTATTTCTCTTTTCATTTCTGTTATAGAGTCAGTAGAGCTCACCATTACCAAATATGGCTAGCATTACTAAACTGGATAGAACCTAACTCTGAGTTAGCAGTTGAAAGGGTGGAGAAAATTATCATCCATGAAAACTACAACGGAACCACCTACCAAAATGACATAGCTTTGATTAAAGTGAAAAAGCACGATGACCAAAAAGAATGTGAGCTGGCTCATTCCATCCCTGCCTGTGTTCCCTGGTCTCCATATCTATTCCAACCTGAAGATAGATGCATCATTTCTGGCTGGGGTCGAGAAAAAGGTATATGTTTTATAATTCATTAATCAGCATCCAGGGATTGGAAATGAATGAGGATAGAAATACAGAGGAGCTAACTTCCTAGTACTCTGAGAGAAACAGTACCATTACCAGAAAAGTAAGCATCTAGCCAGAGCCAGCTACATGGGCTAGAGACCAGGAGACGCCGTGCTCAGAAAGTGCTCATGCATGATTTACTGCTCTGCTGTCATTCATGAAATGCTTAATACTTTTTCAAGGGTCTCAGGAGTCTGAGGCAGTATATTGCAGTTTTGAGGTCAACCTAGACAACTTAGCAAGACCCTGTCTCAAATTAAAAAATTTTACATGGGCTGGAGGTCTCACTCAGTGGTAGAGTACTTGCCTAGCATGTGCAAGGCCCTGGGCTCAATCCCCAGTATTGCAGAATAATAATGATAATGATAATTTTTAAGGGGTTCCAACCCACATATCAATTTTTCACCGAGTCCTTCAAATTATGTAACCAGTCCTTAGCCAGACTTTCAAAGGACATATATACTCAGTGATCTTGAAGTTAACACCGAGAGAAAAAAACCATGGAGACACACAGCATGGATTTTTTCTTATTTGTTGAAGAGATATGGATAAAAGATTTTTTAAAAAATGGTTTGCAAAGTTGGAAGGAAACAGTTGTCCCTAAAGACTGGGAAGGGCAGAGCGGAGGGAGGACAGAAAGAAATTCAATAAGGAGCAACAACAGAGCAGAGGAATTACTTCTGGTTCTTTTTTAACATAGTAGGGTGACTGTAGGCTAAACTAATCTGATATATTTTAAATGACTAAGAGTACCAAATTCCCAACACATAAAAATGATACATATTTGAAGAGATAGAAATGCTTCTTACCTTTGATTATTAAACATCGTATACATATATTGAATTACTATAAAGTACCCCATAAAGATGTACAAATATTATGTCTAAAAAAAAAAAAGTAGGGGCTGGAGTGGTGGCTCAGCAGTTCTGGCTCTTGACTGGCATGTGCAGGGACACTGGTTCAAACCCCAGCACCACGTACACAACAAAGTGTTGGAGCAAAAAAGGCCATGTGAAAAACTAAATAAAATTTGATTTTCTCTCTCTCTCTCTCTCTGTCCCTCTTTCTTAAAAAAAAAAAAGTGGAAAAGTAGCCAGGCATGGTGACACATACCTGTAATCCCAACTACTTAGGAGGCCGAAGCAAGAGGATCCAAGTTCAAGGCAATTTGCAATTTAGTAAGTCCTTGTCTCAAAAGGAAAAATTAAAAGGGTTGAGTAGGTAGCTCAGTGCTTTCTTAGCATTTGTGAGGCCCTGGGTTCAATCCCCAACAATGCGAGGAAGGAAAAAAAAAAGGTAGCCCATGGATAATAGGAATCATTCAGAACCATTCACTGATCACTACCACCCTCCTCTCTCCTTCCCAGTCCCTGCACGCCACCCCTTCACAAAGAGAAAGAGAATATGAGGAATTCATTCTTTGAGCTTCTAAGATTTGGTGAATGCCTCCTATGAATAGATAATGACACTTAGAAAATAAATGTTAGAAAGAACTACTGAATTAGAGGTGAGGTTAGACTAGAATTAAGCTGGCCAACACATTTCCCTTCATCTTGAAGATTTTTTTTTTAAAGAGAGGGACAGTGAGAGAGAAAGAGACAGAGAGAATCAATTTTTATTTAGAGTTTCATGTGGCCTCTGTTGCTCCAACACTTCATTGTGTACGTGGTGCTGGTGTTTGATCCCACGCACTCAGGCATGCCAGGCAAGTGCCATAACTGCTGAGCCACCGCTCCAGCCCCCATCTTGAAGATTTAACCTCAAAATTTATCTCTACTTTCACCTCCTGAACTCTCTTTGTTGGCTGAAATCCTAAATAACTTCATAACATTGATCATATAGAATCATACTCCAACATATTTTTTATAATTGTCACACTGAAAATTGTAAAACATATATATAAATTAAGCTGGATTTGTAGTATGTTTGAACACTCAAGACTTATAAAATACTAAATTTTATTAAGAATTAATTCATCCAGGAAGTATTATGTCCTTATATTTATTTTATTTTTAAATATCCCATCTATTATATACATTTAAAAATATACACAGATGTAGAAATAAAAATATAATACATCTTTATTTTCCATCACCAGTTTCCACAGTTAACATTCTGACGTTCTTGGTTTTTGTTTTTTTTTAATTGAATTGAACTCAGGGGAGCTGTACCACTGAGCTAGAGCCCCAGTTCTTTCATTTTGTATTTTGGAACAAGGTCTCACTAAGTTGCTGAGGCTGGCCTTGAACTTGCAATCCTCCTGCCTCATCCTCCCAAGTCACTGGGATTACAGGTGTGCACGCACCATCATGCCCAGCTGCCATTCTTGTTTTATGTCCCAGTATCCATCGGAGTAAAAAACAGGAGGGAGATGGCGCAAAGTTTCACTCCCCACCTTTGAAACGTATACTTGTCAGTCAGCAGTATCTGGTCCTTCTCCTTCCATAGACCAAAAACATTCAAGTCTGAAAACTTTCATTTAAATATGAAGGAAATTCTAAATCCTAAGTGATTGAAAGGTGAATCACTTCCAATCACTTAGGAGATGGATTTCCTCACAGACACACAAATATGCATACACACTAACAACTTCATATGTATTTTCTTTATTATAACTTCTTTTATTTAAAGAACGAGGGACAGTGAGAGAAAGAAGCAATTTTTATTTAGTTTTTCATGTGACTTTCGATCGTACGACACTCTTTGTGTACATGGTGCTGGGGTTTGAACTTGCATACTTGAGCATGCCAGGCAGGTGCTGTAACCACTGAGCCACTGCTCCAGCCCCTTTATTCTAACTTCTTAAAAATTATTTTCACTCTAACAAGCATTGTTAAGGAAATTAGAAATTATGAGAAGATAGGAGGTATATATGTGAGAGGATCCCAGACTAATTCCTACTCCAGTTCCCTTACTGAACTCAGCCAGGAAACACCTCATTCATTTCTGGGTACCAGCTTTGTATTAGATGAGTAGGACTTCAGGCTGTGCGTTCAGTAATTCCCCCTCCACTATTCATCAATGTGGAGAAAGATGGTTATAGAAACTAGGGATATAAGGAGAGTATGGTTAATCATGCTAAAGAATTGTCTTCAGAAGTTTATATATACATTAAAGGACATCTATAATCACTAGTATTGCTAATGGTTTACTAAGTTGCAAGAGTATTTAGACTTTTCATTTGTGATTTCTAAATGTATATTTTTTCCCTTGCTTTCTTTAGATAACCAAAAAGTCTATTCACTCAGGTGGGGTGAAGTTAACCTAATAGGCAACTGTTCTAGGTTTTACCCAAATCGCTTCTATGAAAAAGAAATGGAATGTGCAGGTAAGTGCCAAGAGGTTTATCTGAGATATATAATATCTTAGTCCATTTTTTGTCACCTTAATGAAATGCTGGAGGCTGGTTTCTTAAAAAGAAAAGAGGTTTATTTATCTCACAGTTTTGAAGCCTCCAGCACATGGTGTTGACATTATCTGAGCTCTGGTTAGGACTGCATGGGGCACAGGTACCGCAATGGTGGGAGCATGTTGTAAAGAGAGAGAAGGGAGACATCGTATCAAAAATCAGGAAGCCAAAGAAAGGAGGAGAGATGGGCTTGCTCCTTTCCTAACAGCCCTCTCTGGAGAACTAACTCAGGGGTCCCAAGAGAACCCCCTTAATCTCTTCTAAAGACTTCCCTTCTAGGCCCCACATCTTAGCATCACCCTTTTGAGGACCAAGCTCCCAGCACATAAACCTTAGGGAATGGACTCAAAGCAGTGCTTTAAGTCTCACAAGAGTAAGAAGAAAGTGCCCTCCCATCTTGAAATGGGTTCAGGATCACAGTGGACAAATGGGTAAGTTACACAAAATCTGCCAGCTAACAAGCAAGGGATGAACAGGTTACAAGAGTGAAAGATGAAGGCCACTTCTGAAGGGGCTTACCATACTGAAGAGCCATCAGGTGTTATGTGAAAAGAAAAGCTCTGATGTCTGGCTACCTCAAGTCCAGGCTCTGCCACTTGTTATCGGTATCACTTTGGACAAGTTAGTGACCTCCTTGTGTCTTTTTTGTTCCATGTGTAAAGTGCAGAAAATAATGGTATTTTTATGAATGGTAAGGTTCAAACAATGAATGACTAATACCTATAAGCACTCAATACGCACTGTGTTCCTATTATTTTCCCACCCAATGTTTGATGCTACTTTCAGGTTGTAATCTCATCCTAGTATACAGTTGAATAAAGTAGAGAACAGAGGCAAGAAGAACATACTAACTTAGGGGAATGAATGGAAGACTTCCCAATCTGCCTCTTTCCAACTGTGCAAGCCCAGGAAGGACCTATAGGGAGGGAGAGTCCCTGTTATTTCCTTAAAGGAAAGTGTAAGAAAACTGATCATTAGTGGAGGAGGTAGGGAAGTCATCGTGGTGGCCTTAACAAACAGGTGGAAATATGTGCTTTTCTCTTTCTCAGGTACATATGATGGTTCCATTGATGCCTGTAAAGGAGACTCTGGAGGCCCCTTAGTCTGTATGGATGTCAACAATGTCACTTATGTTTGGGGCATCGTGAGTTGGGGTGAAAATTGTGGAAAACCAGAGTTCCCAGGTGTTTACACCAAAGTGGCCAATTATTTTGACTGGATTAGCTATCATGTGGGAAGGTCTTTTATTTCTCAGCACAATGTCTGAAATTGTGATCTTCTTCTTTCTACCCTTATACTCTCAGGAGGAGTTCCATTTTAATTGAAATGAAACTATATAATTAATAATTTTCTAGGGGAAAGATGAAGCAAATGTTATTTGATATTTTAAAGGCCTTTTCAAAGTTTATAAGTTTATACCATCTTGGGATTTTGCTATATAATTCTGAAATAAATATTTTGGTCAAGCATACAAGATTATTCGTTTGTTCTTTGGTTTAGGGCAATGAACCCAGAGGCTTGTGAATATTCAGCAGCACTGAGCTACCCCCTCAGCTTACAAATTTCATTGATCAGAAAATGTAACCAAATCATCCTTCACGCAGAAGTGATGCACTGGCAGCAAAAGTTATACTGCATGCTTTTTTCTTTTATAAAAAAGCTATTGTGGGGCTGGAGCAGTGGCTCAGCAGTTATGCACTTGCCTGGCATGCAAAGGACTCGGGTTTCAGAGCAACAAAAACCACATGAAAAACTAAAACTTGATTCCTCTCTCTCTTACCGTCCCTCTCTCTCTTAAACAATAACAACAAAAAACCCCAGCTAATGTTTGTCCTATTATCAAATGTATCTAAAAAGAATAGGGGGTGGGAGGAAGGAAGGGGAAGGGGAAATGCTGGAACTGAGTTAAAACAAGGTAAACTCCAAGCTTTTATAAATATGTCATTGTATATACTATTGTCACTTATATAAAAAGTGTTCTTCAAGTATAAAAATTATGTTACTATACTTGGATATATTAGAATGAATATATACCCCAGAAAGACAGGCAAGGGACCAGGGGACTTGAGAAAGGAGGTGGGGGAATACTGGAAGGGGACATTGGCCAAATTATATTGTTGTATTGTGTGCATATATGACTATGTGACAACAAATCCCATCATTATACAACTATAATACACCAGCAAAAATAAATAAATAAATAATTGAGGTTGAATGACATTGAATGAAGTACTCACATTAGCCTGGGTTCAAACCCCATCTCTACCACCTGCTAAGTTTGACCCCCAGACAGTTTGTTACCTTCTTTGTATCTCATTTTCCATCTATAACATGAGATTATATAAAAATGAAACTACATACCTAAGTGCAATGTTTGGCCTGGCACCTCTCACGGTGTATTAACTAACCTCATAGATCCTGACCCATTCTCTGCTTTTTTCTGTGTGGTTGTTTTGTTTTTATGGTGCTGGGGATTGAACCCAGAGCCTCACACATACTAGATGAGTCTGCCAGTGAGCTACATATCCAGCCCCTTTCTGCTTTCATAATAAAATTTCTCCAAAAAAAAAATTGTCTTTGCTCCCTTTTTTTGCAAGTTCTCCTTGACTCTTGCTCTAAAACTTTTAACAGCTACTACAGCCATCAACCTCCACGGTGTCAACCTGTTACACTTCCCCAAACCTGTACTGCCTAGGGGACCTAGGTGAATTCTACCTGGTCCTAGTCTTGCTTTGAGGACAGTAAGCCTGAAGTCCAGAAGTTTGTCCTCAGGGGGCTGGCTGAAAATAGTTGGATCTAAGATGGCTGTCAGACAACCTCTAACTTTATTATAATTTCATCTGCATGCTAAAGGACATACCCCCTAGCACCTGGGCAGTTGACAATTGCCATGACAATGACCAGAAATAACCATAAAAGGAGCAAAAAGGAAGTGACACCAAATTCCTGGAAAACTTCCACCCATTCCCAGAAAACACATGGATATTCCTCCCCTGGCTAACCTGTCCCTCCTCTTCATGTCTTTTACCCTGTATCTATAATCTCCCCACCCCACCCCAAAGTGGGGTTGAGTTTCAAGTTTATTTCTTCCTTATATTCTTGGCCAAGAATATAAGTCCCCTTCATTTTTCAGTGTTCCATCTTGTCATTGGTTCTACAAGTCTGAGAGGGAAAATGGGCCAAGTCTTTGGAGTCAAATATGGTAACAAAACTTCATAGTCACTTAACTTTTCTTATCCCGGCACCATTAGACTCTCTCTCTGGTTACTGTTCAGTCTCCTTCCCAGACTTTTCCTCTTCTCTCATTTTGCCCCTTCCCTGGTGTTCTCATCTAGATTGCATTTTAAATCACAACCATAGAACTTCACAGAGGGATGGAATCAGAAGAGGGGATGCCTTGAGGTGGCTACAGAAGCTGCACCCCCTCCCCAGCTGGGCACACAGCTTGATGGCGCCTCTCTACCAGAATTATCAGTGTTTGGGATTCAACAGAATGGATGCACATTTTTAGAAGATGTTACCAATAGTTTTCAAAGCTATAGTTGGTAAAAAAAAAAATTTGTCTGATGAAGAGATACATCAACAATTCAGTTGAATTCATTTCATCAAGAAGTTATTACGAAATGCTTGAGAAGTAGGAAAGATGAAATCAAGCAGACTGTTAGAAGAAATAGTTGATACTTCCTCTGCACAGCTATAGGATTTTGATTAGCAGTTAAAGCTCGAACTTTCTAGTGACAAGATTGCTACTTTACAAATGCCACTTTTAAACCTTCATCTAGATACAAAAGAAAATGGTGAAGTAAAAACATTTTTCTGTTGAAATAGGCAAAGAAGAGCTGCAGAATTTATTCCAAGAATAAATTCCTTGGAAGCAGGTAATAAAACGACCCTGCAGTTGAAATAACAGGAAATTATGAATATCAATGCTATCAGATTCCTCCACAAAAACCAATACGGCAGTGAATACCATTGTGTTCGGAAACCCTGAAATATACTGACTGCCACACTGGGCTGCGAGAGCAGCAGGGTTGAGATACCAAAGATAAAAATCTACCAACCTCCCTAAAGAACAGAAAAATCAAAATGGTTGATAGGAAATACAGAAAATGAAAGGAAAAATTTATAGTAGCAGATCATAAGTGTTTTGTCTCATTTGTTAAATATTTGAGAAGTCCTTGTAGATAATTTTTATTGAAAGCTAAAGTAGGTTCTAGTTCTAAAGTAATGTAAACATACAAAAGGCAAGCATACCTAAATAGTGCTTAAAGAAATATGAGAACAGGAAGGACATGCATTATGGATATATAATTAATTTGTGATATTTAAAAATAATTTTTAAAGAATGGATAAACTGCATATGTGACTCAGGAGATTACATATCTTTCTCATACCTCAATAAAAATACTATAAAATGTGAAATTTCTTAGAGAAAAGCTCTTTATCAGACATGAACAACTCAAACAATTCTAAATTTGTGTGAACAGTTGTGCGTTTATGAATTACAGAAACTAAAATCTGGAACACACAAAAATAAAACTGACATTGTTATTTCTGCATTTCCATATCTAATTGAGAGACTATGTCATTGTATAACATATACATTGTTATTCAATTATCAAGTAAGATTATCTACAGGTCCATTTTTATTAAAGATTCTTATAATGAATTTAACACTTTTGGATGTTTACAAATTCATTGGAAAACAAACCATTTTTAACCTTAGTTAACTTTAAAAATAAATATTATGAACAAATAAAAGTGTCATGTTTTAAAAAATAAAAAAAAATAAATCCCACCTCTAAGCCAAATGACTCACAAATCCATATCTGCATCCCTGGCCTTTCCTAGCACTCCAGACTGTGATACGCCACTGAGCACTTGACACCTCCCTATGGATATATAGGAGCATTACAAAGAAATGTGGCCAGTCCCAAACTCATGACTGTTCCTCCCCAAAGCTGCTCCTCCCCACCTCAGTTAATCATACTACGTCCTTTTAGGGCCACAGTACACACACAGTCTCTATCACATCACCCCACTTTAATCTCAGCATAGCATTTTTTTTTTGTCTCTCCAAATATTCTGTTTTCCTACCTCTTCCCCACTTCTGTCTCAACTACATGTGAGACACATGAAGTAGAGGCCTTATCTGTCTTCCTTCAGGCTGCAACCTAGCACTTGATTCACAGAGGGTGCTGAAAGAATAAGCATTAGATAGCTTAATCATTTGGTTTTTATAGCACATCTATCCACATCCTAAAGACAGATCTTAGAGGTCTGACTCAGGACTCCTAACTGAGACTATAGAAGCCAATCTAATTGGTTTAGTAAGGACTGGAGCAGTTTCTCAGTGGTCAGAGCGCTTGCCTGGCATACCGAAAGACCTGGGTTCAAACCCCAGCACCACATACACAACTAATTAGTTTAGTAGTAGTAGTAGTAGTAGTAGTAGTAGTAGTAAATTTATTCAAAGATACCATGTAATTCACACAAATCTCCAAGAAAGCCACAGTATTGGAGTTTATGCAAATAGAAATAATGCTCCAAGACCACAGGAGAATTGTTCCATCAGAGACTTCTACTGCCACTAGGTGAGGCCCCAGTGTCCTTGTATAGACTGCAGAGGCTGGGCACCGAAAGATGTTGCAATATCCTCTGCCACTGCTGCTTTGTGATTTAACTTGAACTTTGCAAAAGGTGCTCAGAAACAGAGCTCACTGGATGTGAAGTTCAGCCATCATCTTATAGTTAATCCTGGCCTTCAAACTCACCATCTTAGGAGGCAGACAAGAAAATAAATTATGAAGTTGCACTTTTCCAGGAATAATAAACAGCAAGAAAAACTCAAGAGAAATCTGCCTGCAGGGTCAAAGAGTGCCTCTGAGCTTAATCTGAAGTATGGAAGAAACTTCTAGGCAGATGCAAATGCAAAGGCCTTGCAGCTAAAGGAATGGAGAGCAGTTCAGAGTGTCTAGAGGCCAGGGTGCAGCTGAAGATTTGCAGAAGTAGAAAAGAACGTAATGGGGATGCCCCAGTGCCAGAGAGTTGGGTCCACTGAAGGAATTGGAAGTTCAAGCAGAAGGCAGTGAAGATTATATGGTGTGTATGGGAGGACGGGGGGTTTGGAATGAGATAGGGAAGACAGGAGAATCCTAGGGCATCCAACTGAAAACTGATGAAGGTAGAAGCTAAAGTAGGGATAGAACATGACACTGATTCTAGACATGTTCAGGAGTGTAAAGATAGTATCTCGGGACAAAGTAGTTTACAGGGTTCTAGGGGAGGGATTTGAGTCTAGGGTTGTCACCACATTCTCTTAGGAATGAGGAGATTAGTATTGCCATTGATGGCAGAAATAAATGGAATAAGGGAATAGAAGAGGGTGTAGTCAGCTGGGGTCATTTTGAATTTTCGGTGTCTCTGGGAGCTCACTGGGAAGACAGAGTTTGCAGTAGAAAAGAAAGAGTGAAAAGAGTGCAGTTCTAGCAGTCAGAGAACTGGTGTTTGAGAATTTAATCTCTAAAGAGAACTGAGACAGAAGACTAAATCTGTGTCCCTAGGAGCACAGGCTACTATTAAGGTATAAGAAATTAAATCACCAGACTGGAACAGTGGCTCATCGATTAGGGCACTTGCCTGGCATGTGTGAGGATGTGGGTTTGAATCCCAGCACCACGTACAACTAAGTGTCAGAGGAATGAAAGCCACATGAAAACATAAATAAAGTTGATTTGTTCTCCCTGTCCCTCTCTCTCTTAAAAAAGATAGTTAGAAGTTAAATCACCAAGCAATAACTGTGTAGAGAAAAATTTAAAAAGAGGCTTTGGGTTTAACTAAGGGCTGGACCCAGGTGACCTTACTGTACTTACCTTACCGTCCTTTGTTGTGGAAGACTTATTTCTGAGTCAGAGAATTTCTCTGGGAAAAGAACTGAAAAAAACCAAGCCTTGCTCAAGAATTACCAGTGGAGGAACTAGGCAGGACCTCAGAGGTCATCCAGTCCAATATGCACACTTTAGAGATGAAAATACCAATGTTCCAGAAAGCTTCGGAAACAATCCTTGCTCCCTTTTTTCCATGTGTTGAAAAGTGCTGTCCAAAAGATGGGGAAAAAAATCTGACATATTGGGAGGCCTTGGTTTGACTGGATAGTCACATGACTTCTCTTCACCTGGGCTTCTTCATTGTTGGAAAAAAAATGAGGATAATAGCATATTCTTTCTCCTCTTCCACTGTGGTATGAGCTGATCACAGATCAAAGCATCCGGCTGAGCATCTCAGCAGGGACGAAAGTCTGGCTGACCTCCACTAACCCTAACACTAATCCTGAGTTTGGGCTACATCTGTCTGCTGGAGGACCCCATTCTCTTTGTCTACCTGGCCCAAAGATTGCATCTTGTAAAATGGAGCTCTCAATCTGAGATCATGTATGTGAAATACCTAGCACAGAAGAAGCACTTAACAACATATGTCTTTCCTATGACCTTTGCACATTGATTATAAGCTCAGATAGCTGGTAGCAAAAATCCAAACTAGAATTTATTGGTAATTGTTATAGAAAGTGTAAGGAAATTGGCTGCCTAAATGGAAGACCACACTCACATGCAGAAGACCAATTTCTATTTTTGACAGGAACATCCTAAGCAAATTCAATGCCTTCATTCATTTTTTAAATTATTTTTGATTCCTTTTATTGTTGCATCCTCAATGATGGCAGAGATCATATTGTGTAACAAACAGGGAAGGAGACTGACCACCAATGTAGGGTTAGGGCATAACCAACGCTGTTATACATAATCAGAATTCACCAATGCACAAAAGTATTTTAAAACCCTGGCCTACATTCTGAGCTACCACAAGGTCAGGTACAGTATGATTTCACATGAACTTGGCTCAGGTGGGCTTCAGGGGGAGAGAGATCCCTTCAGAGCAGAGAAAGAACCCACCAGGCAGTCTCAGCAGGAGAGTCGGCTTCAGCACTCAGCATTGAAGGGGTGTTCCGGCAAATGAGCCTGGTCAGCCAGGACACCCATCCTCCAGTTTCTATGGAAGCTCAGTATGGTGGCCATCTCCTTATCACTCAATTTGAAGTCAAAGACCTGCAAGTTCTCCACAATGCATGCTGGTGTCACAGACTTGGGGATCACCACCACGTTCCTCTGGATATGGAACCAGATCAGAACCTGGGCTGAGGTTTTCTTGTGCTTTGCAGCAATCTCCAGTAGGGAAGGGTCTTCTGGCTTGGCCCAAGGTCTATCTGGGGAGCCCAGGGGGCTGTAGGCTGTCACAGTGATGCACTTGGAGTGGCAGTATTGGATCAGTTTGTCCTGGGTGAGGTATGGGTGACACTCGATCTGATTAGTCACTGGTTTATGTTTGAGTCCAGGCTTGTTCAAGAGGTGTTCAATCTGTAAGTGGTTGAAGTTGGAGACTCCAAGGGCTTTTATCAACCCCGCATCCACCAGCTCCTCCATTACCTCCCAGGCATCCAAGAATGTTGATTCACTGATGAGGTGGTTGTCTTTCTCATCTTTGGGGAATAATTCCTTGCCAGGCTGGAATCCCTGGGGCCAGTGAATAAGGTAGACGTCCAGGTAGTCCAGTTTCAGGTCCGTGAGGGTCTTCTGAAAGGCTTTCTTCAGATCATTTCTCTCAAAGAAGGTGCACCACAGCTTGCCAACAAGGTGTGTCCTCCCGCTTCACCACCTTCTCTCGGATCTTCTCCTGAATGGCTTCTCCCACCTCACTCTCGTTCTCATAGGCGTAGGCACAGTCTATTTGGCGATATCTCGCATCAATGGCCACCTTCACGGCTTCTTTGACTTTACCTGGGGGGGACTTCCAGGTTCCCAGACCCACAATGGGCATCTTGGCTTTGGTGCTGAGCTCCACAAAGGTGGCCATGGTTCCTACAGGAATGGTTCTGAGAGTAGATTGATACGCAGTATCGCCTTCATTCATTTTAACACCCACCTTAGCTCCGCACACTCCTTTATCCTCTTATGCCAACGAGATGCTTTTCTTCTAACATCCCTGTCAGTTCCCCTCCCTGAGGTGTCAACCACAGCATGGGCCATCTCCAGACCCACTGTGACCACCCACCACACTCTCAATAATTAATATTTCCCCAGAATACTCTGCCTCCAGCTGAAGCAAGTTATTTCCTATCGTCTCTCTGGCTGCTTTGATTATGACCAGGAAATCTTCCTAGGCAGAATTAATACTTATGTCTGTTTACCCACTACCTGGATAAGAACTTGCAACTTGCCTAACTCTTTTTCTCCTCCTGATCTTTGTATAATTATTGGCCTTGCCATTGGGCCCCCTGTTTCAGCTCTTCACCTGCTTTTTACAGAGAACCACCAACGCCACTACTGACCAGAGGGTCTATAATATACTCATGCTAAACTTCATCAGAACTGCTCAATACCTGCGCCTACAGGAGTCCTCAATCACATCCCCTCTCAGTGTGAAGCAGTTTAAGATAAAAGACCACCCCCTTTTCCTTTCAGCCCTTTTCTTATCAAACAAAAAGAAAAAGGCAGGAAATGCCATTTTGAAACATCCTCCAGCACAGAACAAGAACTACCTCAAGGTCACTCCCACCATCTGTCCCTAAATGCTGGACAATACTCCACCCTAAACACCCCCACCATTAAGAAAGAATCCTACCTGACAACTCCCTATTCCACACCCCCCTCATTCTCTCAATCTACCCCTGGTTGTAAGTGGCAGGTGGGTCCCCTTTCCCAGGTTTCTCCAGAATAAACCTGTGTTACTGTTGAGCTGCAGCTCTCCTCTATTTCCTTCATTCGCTTCTTTCCTTACAGAAAGAACACACCTATTCTCAACAATTACAACAGCACCCTGGAGTCTGCTCTAAAGTTCTTGGAAAATGCTGAGATAAGAGAATCATATATTTATAGCTCTGGTAAAAAGTACTACAATCATTATTTAAGGATCCTTTTCCAGTGCCTTGTAAAAATACAGAGAAATGTCACTGGCCTATAAAGTTACAAAATACTTCGCTTAGTTAAACCACATCTTTAGGTTTTATTTCATTTTACTGCTTTAAAGTGTAAGCTACGGATTTTTCTTTACCTGGCAAGCAAACTTGTGGTTTTACGGTCAAACCATTTTCTTCCAGAAATTCTAAATGAGTCTCTAGCTCATCCTGGTTAAATTCGGGTACCCCTGTGGACTTGGACTGAGATCTCTAAACCAGGTCCAGCTCCTCCAATGTCAGGCAGAGTGGTCAGGAGGTCTGGGTGAGGACCTGGGGAGACCAAGCCAGGTTTTGCAAGGTGACCTCCAGCCTCCGGAACACTGAGCGGGACGCCTGGCAGCACTCTTTACAGGTGGGCACAAGTCTGCCTTTCGGGGAGATGAACCCCCGCAGTCAGGCTTGCTTCGGGGATCATTCCCCACAATGACCACCCAGAGGACTTTTAAAACAATGGCAATGTCCATTACCATCCCCGGCCAGCGCAGTTTGACTTCTCCCGGGTTAGAAGCCGGGCGTAGGTATCTTTAAGGCGCGCTCAGGTTGTTCTCATACCAGCCAGGGGGGCGCTTCGGGAGCGCGCCGGAGCGATCACGTGGGCGAGACGGCCGCGCGCGCGCTCGCGCCTCTGACGCGCCACGCTCCGGCGCAGGCGCGCACGGGCGGCGGTGGACCCGGAGCGGCGCGCGGGGCTGCGTCTTCGCGCGCGCGCCGCCTCCTCGCGGCAGCTGTGCGGAGGCGGCAGGGGCTGGCCAGCTGGGCGCCGAGAAGGAGGCGTGGGCATGACGCCGGCCGCCGCCGAGCCCCGGGCCAGCGCCGCTGCCTAGGGCGCCCCGGGGGCTCCGCGGACCGGTGGGGCAGGGGCGGGACGCGGCCCCGCGCTGCGCCGATGGCCCTGCTCCCGCGGCCGGCGCTTGTCTTCCTGGTCCTGGTGGCCGCCGCTGTCAGGTGCCAGGAGCAGGATCAGACCACGGACTGGAGGGCCACCCTGAAGACCATCCGGAATGGCATTCACAAGATAGACACGTACCTGAACGCAGCCTTGGACCTGCTGGGAGGCGAGGACGGGCTCTGCCAGTACAAGTGCAGCGACGGTGAGAGACCCAGGCCCCGCGGGGCGCGTGCTTCCAGGGCAGTTGGGTGAGCGAGGTCGTGGAGGTGCGACGGTGACAGATTCACGGCGGACCTTGGCCGTGGAAAAAAATTAGCCGCTGCTAGAATCTTGCCGTTCTTGTAATTGAATAACCAGGGATAAGTTCGCAGCACTATTGTTAGAAAAGAGGTCGTCTGAGTGCGTCCTGTGTACTCTGCTCTTTCATTCCCTAGTTTTTTTTTTTTTTTTTTTTTTTTATCTTCCCGGCAATTGCACAGAATTGCCAAAGGACTTACTGACGTATGAATCCCGGGAAGTGAATGGAACAGACAGATTTTAGCTCTTTATTTTTGCGTTTGTACATGAGTTAGTTGAACGTACAAAGTTAACGGAGAATTTTAAAATTAGAGCACATTCACTTTTTTTGAGAATTGGTATTAAATTTGTTTTTCTGAAAAGCTACAGAAAATAAATTGCGACCTTTGTACAGGTGTTTTCAATTGTTGAGAGAGTTCTGATTACGTCTAGAAAATAATCTAGTAAAATTTTGACAGCTCTTTCTCTGAATATCACTGATCCTTTTAAATTGATGGGCAATATTAATATAATTTTTAACTTATTTCATTTAACTTTTTTTTTTAAAAATTCCCTTCGAAACTAAGGATTTGGGGGCTGGAGCTATGTAAAGGGCTGGAGCACTGGCTCACCAGTTATGGCTCTTGCCTGGCATGCATGAGTACGCAGGTTGGAACCCCAGCACCACGTACAAAAAGAAGTATCTGAGCAACGAAAGTCCATGAAAAACTCTCTGTCTCACTCACTATCCCTCTCTCTTTAAAAAAAAAGAAACTAAGGACTTGTTTTGTGGCAGTGTGGCAATGGGGTAATGATAAACTAACTCATATTTCAGTCACAGATTTTTGGTTTGTTTTTTTTTTAATCACTTGACCTTGTTGAATGCTTAGATATTTTAGTAGTTCATAAAAGTATTGGGTCTTCTGTTTGGAAATTCAGACTGTTAAGATAGCACAAGGTTTGGGTCTAGTTAATGATAGTATCTCAAAGTAATAGGAAACTCTATCACTTTAATGGTAAAACCAGATTACTTAAATGGAACCTATCTTATGTAAAACTGTGATGCCATCTGCTGCCTGTAATTCTCTAAATAATTGTAGTTTTACATTAATAGAGATAAAGAATGAGCTGTATCTTGTACGCATTAAAGTGCTGAACTGGTGAGACATGGACATGTTTCATTGTTTGCAAAATTTATACCTAAATGTTACCACCAGTATGCATCAAGAAGGATGTTTTCATTCTTGTAGAGCTTATTGAAATCAGTAATTTAAAGATTAAATGATAGCCTTTCTTGAGGCAAAAGGTATCAGTTTACTTACTCATTTCTGTTCAGTACACAAATTATTATTAGAGTCCTGACTTGTCAGGTATCATTCTAGTAATTGGAAGTTGGGCAGTGAACAAAACAGACAAAATCCCTGGTTATGTTCTGGTGGGAAGAGACCATCAGGAAACTAACAGGTGGAATGAGCCAAATATTGACTATGCAGGCCTGCATTATACCAGTGTTTTGAGGACAGTAAGTAGGAGAAGACAGGCATAGCAGTGCTAGGAGAAGTTTACATTTAAACAGGATGTTCGAAGGAAGGCCCTCACTGATAAGAGAATATTTTTAAAGAAATATGAAAGTGGAAATGGTGAAATTGTGATGATCTGGAGAAGCAGCATTCCAGGCAAAGGGAACAGCAAGTGCAAAGGACCCCAGAAAGATCAGTCGCCAGAGACTCTGAAGGTTTGGGCCTTTGCAGTTCATGTACAGAGATAGTGAAGACTTGAAAGAAGCAGTTTTCATAAACTTAGTGCAGAGTAGAAGAGGTTGTTTACATTTAAAATATCCCTGAACTTGAATGGGTACTATTCCTATTAAAGGATTAGCTTAATCTTTCTTATACTTTACTTTCATCTTCCACAAGCCTCACAAAATTTGCCGTTTGGAGTTTGGAGTAAGGTCCTTTTGTGTATTAGTAAGTGCTGTATTTTTAGTGGACATGTGGTTCAAAGCCACCATGGTGATAATTCCAGCTCAATGAAAATTATTTTAATTGCTGTTTCTTGAAAAGTCTTCCTGAAACAATAATTCAACCTTACCTAGGTTTGGCAAGTGACCAAATGAGAATCGGACAGAAACAGTGAAATCCCAAAGCTGGAGGAGCATGGGGATTAAGGGATGTTTTCCAGTTGCAGTAAAGAGATCAAGGAAACTAAAAAGCAGGGTGAAGAGAGTTAATGGTAAGGAGAGGGTCATCAGATTAAAGAGCACAGATTTGTTGCATTCAGCAATGCTTGCTTTTCCTAAGGGACTGGAGACTGCTCCTTTACTTTTGGCCATCCACCTTTCGGTGGGAAGAAGGCTTTATTGAGAATTTAGAGAAGTTATTTAGGGGAACAAATGTGATAGTTGCTATCCTTTCTTAATTTTTCCTCCATGATATCTGAGAAGATTTGAGGAAGAAACCTTTTCAGTTTCCCTTGGAAAATAGAAAACATAATTGGTTATAAAATGTTTTTTAAATCATGAGTAGGTCTTTTATTCATTCACACACACACACTCACACACTTTTTGTTGTACTAGGGATTGAGGCCTGGCGTCTTAAGTCACTCAGTTACTACCACTGAACTACATCTCCAGCCCTCCCCTTTTTTAAATTTTGATTTGTTTTTGTTTTTTGAGGCAGGGGCTCCCTATGTTGCCCAGGCTTTGAACTTGCAGTTCTCCTGCCTCAGCGTTCCCAGTTGCTGGAATTACTCGCATGTTTATTTTAACAGGATCCCTCTGGCTGTACTATTGAAAATTAAAAGGGTCAAGAGTGGAAAGCCATAATGGAGACGGAATGATGCATGCAGGAGTCTAGTTTTGTCTATGTTGGTAGCAGTAGAGCTGATGAGAAGTGGTTGGATTTTGGACATATTTTGAAGGTAGAATTTGCTGATGTCATGGAAGAGGATTAACAAAAAAAGAAATGAAAGTTTTTGGCCTGATCAGCTAAAAGGGCAAAGTTGCCCTTAGCTGAAATGGGGAAAACCATGGAAAGAATAGTGTTGGGCCATTAGGAAAGATAATAGCGTATTTGTATGCCTTTGAGAATGATTGCATAGAGAGTGGAAACACTGTTGAAGGAGAGGAGAGAATTATTGCAGTCTTATTCTTAGGTAAGTGAGAGCTATGGGTTCTAGTACATGGAAGGATTAGCCAAGAGCACATAGCATATCCCCATTAATAGGGACGGAGGTAGATATGGGCACAGATGTCACGTGAGCAGATGTTCAAAGTCATCAGTTGAGTTGATGGGAACAAAGATGTTGGAGATTTGAGAAAAACAGGAAAGTGAATAGACTAGGAAAATAAAGAATCATGTTGTCCCTATGGAGATTGATTATCATGAATTTAGTCTCAAATATTTGGGAGTGCCAGATTCTATCATTATGCTTCCTACAAAATGCGTCGTTAAGATCTTTGTGTCACCCAACAGCCTTCCCTTCTGATTCTAATCTGTTTCATATTCTTTCAGTTGATAAAAGTTGATCTGTTTGGGGGCGTTTAAATTTAGGAAAAGGTATATAGAAAAGAACTAACGTCTCAGTCCACATAAATGTTTAGATTTCAGCTGTTTGGACAGTTGATAAAACATAGAACATCAAGAAAAGGAACTACTACTTAAGTGAAAAAATGAAATTAATGAACAGTCATCCCAAGCAGTTTACCAGTAGATTTGGTTTGTTTGTTCTTAATTTCTC
Organism: Aplodontia rufa; assembly: GCA_004027875.1. Taxonomy (NCBI): domain Eukaryota; kingdom Metazoa; phylum Chordata; class Mammalia; order Rodentia; family Aplodontiidae; genus Aplodontia; species Aplodontia rufa. Next base: position 43,752 of record PVKS010016064.1, read on the forward strand.
CTCCTAGCTCTTTTTTTCCTTAGCTTTATGTATCTATTTGTAAAGCTTAGGGGACTATGCTCTGGTATGTTGTGGTGTTTTACATTGAGGCTAATTTTGTTTCTTTTGTTATTGAGTTTTTATTTGCTTTATAAAAACTGGCACCAGTAGAAATGCTGAATTGCTTTTTATTTTTTTTTAATTAGATGAATATGGAGTTACAGTTGAGGGGGAAACATTGTCAAACAATCAAGAACAAATGTATATATACTTAGTTATCCAAGGCTAATGCTATGTCATGGATGCCCCGCTTGGGTTCCCCATGTTTTTGTTTCCCCCAGAAGACCCCCTAAGTTAAATGGATATCTCGTGGAGCTCAGAGATCTCCTTCTGAAATGATTCCCCCGTATTCCCACCCTCCAGTCTCCTAGATATTCTTCCTAAGTCCTCCCCCTACCCTGTCCCCTATCCTATGCCTCCAAGTATCCTAGGCAATCATCCCCCTGTTGTGTTAAGAATCATACAATTTGAGGTTATCATTAGCTTAGCCATCTAACATACTGCTTCTCTATGTATTCTAGCTTCCACAGATGAGAGAAACCATTCGGCCCTTGAGTCTCTGAGATTGGGATACTTCACTTAGCATAATTCTTTCCATCTCCATCCATTTGATTTCAAAAGCCATGATATCGTCTTCTCTAATGGCCAAGTAGTATTCCATTTTATATATGTACCAAAGTTTTTGTATCCATTCGTCAAATGAGGGGCATCTGAGTTGGTTCCATAGTGTAGCTATAGTAAATTGAGCTGCTGTAAACATTGATGAATCCACATCACTATAATATGCTGATTGGGGAAATACCCAGGAGTGGAATAGCTGGGTCATAAGATGGTTCCATCCCTAATTTTTTGAGGAGT